>CABHPH010145503.1:0-29691 GCA_902168325.1 Peromyscus nudipes | reverse complement strand
CACACACACACACACACACACACACACACACACACACACACACACACCATGACAATTCATACACAAATGTCCCTTTCTTATAAAGAATCAGTTCTATCAAATCAAGATCCCTTCGTGCCCTGTTAGAATTTGAATCTGAAATGCACCCCACAGGTTCTTGTTGAATCCTCAGGCCTCAGGTTTTAACTCTAGGGTGAAAGCTGTGGAGCCTTTAAGAGGCAGGGCTTGGCTAGGGGAAGTGAGAGCAGGCCACTCAGGGCAGGTCTTTGTACAGTACTCACTTCTGGTTCCTGTCCCAAGATCTCTACTTCTCGGTCTGTCTGCGCGGTGTGAACAGCCTCACACTGCAGTGCCAAGGATGAAGCCACCCCCACTGGCGAGCTCCCCCACTACAGTGAGCTGAAATCCCCCTGAAGCAGGAGCCAAAATTAACCTTTTCTCCTTCAAGGGCTTTCTTTCCTGTATTTGGATCATGTGATGAACACACATGCTTAATTAGCAGGAATCGCCTCCTTACAGGCACTGATTGTACTCATTACATGGACTAGCGGAAGTTAGAGCTTCCACATAAGAAGAGACACACTTCAGTCCCACATGGCTAAAATGTCTAACAGAGTTAACGTATGTAACATGCCTGCTGTGGGGTGGGTGCATAGTTAGCAGTTAGTTGCTTGGTTTAAGGTTTATTTATTTGTACGTGTATGGGTGTTTTGCCTGTATGTATATCTAGGTACCTTGTGAGTGTGGAGGCCAGAAGAGGGTGTTGGATCCCTGTTATAGACAGTTGCAAGCTGCCATGTGGGTGCTGGGAATTGAACCTGGGTCCCCTAGAAGAGCAGCCAGTGCTCTTAACTGCTGAGACACCTCTCTCTCCAGCCCTAGTTTGTTTTTCAAGATGTTGGTTAGTTTGATTTGATCTACAGAGCCAAAAATAGCAACAGAAGGAGAAGGTGATAACTTTGTCACAAAGGACCCACTTTGGACCAAAAAATGTCCAGTCTGACACCAGTTCAATCCAGTGCACGTTCTTGAAAGTCTGTCTGGGAGTTGGCATCCTTCGCCTGGTAAGCCATCAGTTAGTTCAGAGTTAGACATCTGAAGGGTCGTGTGTTGTTTCCACCAAGTGCACTTCACTGCTGAGCCCATAGTTGGTGCCTGAGCTAGTTCAGGGGCCTCAGGTGCTTCCTGTATCTAGCATCTGAAGCTGCTGAGTCCAAGACCACCTTCAGTTGCTGGGCAAGACAGCCCTGAGTCTGTTGCTCCTCCTAACTCAGTCCCACTATCCTAGCTTTCTCTCTACTGCCACGACAAAGCGTTATGACCACAAGCAAACTTGGGGAAGAGCAGGTTTATTTCAGCTTACAGATCCACATCACAGTCCATGGCAGGAACTCAGAGCAGGAACTGAAGCAGAAGCCACAGAGGAAGGCTGCTTACTGCCTTGTTTCTCCTGGTTTGCTCAGTTTGTTTTCTTATACACCCCAGGGCCACCTACCTACTCAGGGGTAGTACCGCCCACCACAGAGTGAATCATCCCCCATCAATCATTAATCAAGAAAATGCCCCACAGGCTTGCCTACAGCCAATTGTATGGAGGCATTTTGCCAATTGAGGTTCCTTTCTCTCAGATGATACTAGCTTGTGTTAAGTGGACCAAGAAAAACAAGACAAAACCACCAAGACACCCACTAACTCTTTAAGTCCTCAGTAAGGAACGATGTGAGGAAAGAGAGAAGATGGTTGGCAAAGAGGACAAAGATGGAAGAGAGGGATTGCACATTCCTTGAGCACTTCCTAGTGGGCAGGCATGGCACCACATCCATCTCTGATAAAAACCCCCAACAACCGTGGAACTGTTCTACAGATGAGGAAACTGACACCTTGGGCCCGTTACCAGTCCGATGGCAGGGAGCGGGGAAAGGCAGGGAGCGGAAGTTCACACTCCATTCCTCGCAATTCCAGAACTCCTCCAGTCCGTCCTAACTGGCCTGTGCAAGGAGGAAAGCAAGATTCCTGAGCATCCAGCCTGATCTCGGAACACAAGCCACTGGACCCACCTATGGGCAGGCGTCCTGGAGCATCAGTGGAAATGGCCACCAGCAGCGTGGTCACAGGGCACATCCTGCTGCCAGCCAGCGTTTTCCTCTTGCTGGCTCCTGCCTCCCTGCTCGATGGCCAGTGGGCTAGAGAAACAGTGCCTTGGAGTATAGGTGCAGCCTCCATAATAACTAGGAAAGAGATTTTTGCCATACCAAGAAGGAAAACGTACCACGCAGCCTAAAATCCGGGAAGGATGACAGAACTGCTAGAATTGTTGGCGATGCCTTTGCCCATGGGCTCCTTGTCGACAACATGGTGAGTTCTTCTGCTGTGTTCTCCCAGGTGCCTTTTAGAAGGACTCTGATTTCTCAGAGGCAGGCCAGGTGTGCTGGCTGGGACACAACACAGTCCAAGGGGCCCTGTCTGCCTTTCCGTCTCCCCTGGTGCTTCCCTTTGTCCTTCACAAACTTTCTTTCCCTGCAGAGCCTCGGTTTGCCTGTGTGGAATGAGGCAAATGCTTCCAACTTTAAAATGTCGATGATTCTCCCTCAGCACCTTAACATTTGCCGAGGAACTGGCAATGGGATGCGGATATAGGTGTCCTCAGAAGCTGAGCGTGAATCAGATCCTGGTTACGAAACCACATTTGTGCAAAGCAGGGAAGCGCGGTGCGAGGTGACTAACCAGACCTCTCATTCATGTGAACTTGTCAATGTTTACAGAAGCCAGGGAGGGTGGGAAAGAGGGAGAGAGTGAAGGAAGGCAGGAAACAGGAGTCGGGGTAGGGGTGGGGTGAGAGGTGGTTCAAAGCGGGTATGTAGGAGTCAAGTTTTCTAAGTCTGGAGCAAATCACTTGACCTTTGAGCCTCAGTTCTCCCATCTGTAAAATGGGAGTACAAATACCCACCAAACGATATAACATATTGGAAGGTGTGAGTCACCTTGAGAGGGAACCTTAACTGAAGAACTGCCTACTTTAGGTAGGCCATGATGGGCATTGTTTTGATTGCTAATTGATGTAGGAAAGGTCAGTCTACTGTGGGTAGTACTTTCCCTAGGCAGGGGGTCTTAGGGTATATTAGAAAGCTAGTTGAACATGGGCCTGGGAGCCAGCCAGAGAATGACCTGACAAGCCGTGCTTCTCCACCGTTTCTGTTTTCAGCTACTGCCCTACCTTTTCTCGATGGACTGTGACCTGGAAGTAGAAAACAAGCCCTAAACTCCCAAAGTTGTTTTTGGTCAGAGTGTTTTATCACAGCAGAAGAAAGGAAGCTAGAACAGAGAGCTTGTATAGGGCACTTAAAAGGTACTCAATAAGTCTGGCAAAATAGCGCAGTGGGTAAAGATACCTAGTGCCACTCTTGAGGATATGAGTTCAATCCCCAGGAACCACACGGTGGAAGGAAGCTGTCCTCAAGTCTCTAGGTGTGCAGCATACACACACACAGAGAGAGAGAGAGAGAGAGAGAGAGAGAGAGAGAGAGAGAGAGAGATGGAGACAAAGAGAGACAGAGACAGAGAGAGACAGAGATAGAGAGAGATGAGATAGAGATAGAAAGAGATAAGATAAATAAATGTAAAAACATTTTTTAAAGAAAAGACTCATAGTTGTGTGCACATTCACTCACTTGAACTCCACACATGTTTATTAGGCTTTAACTGTTTGCCAAGCTTGGCAGAGGGTAAGCCAAAAAGACTCAGCTCCTTAAGCTCTGGAGTAGCCAAAAGTCCAGGAAGGGGAGCAGCGATTAATCAAATGATTGTACACATCACATCCGAGAGTGATGATAAACTATGCTGAGGGTCGGTCATGATCGGAGCATGGAGCTTTGACAGTTGGTAACAGCGGAGCTGAGCGTTGGCTGGCCCGGGGAGTCCTGGGAAATGATGCTAAGAGAACCCATCCAGTGCCAAAGAGTCAACTCCTTTCACAAGGAGAAGCACTGACCTCCATTGTCCTGACTGCATTGGATGCGCACAAGCGCGCAAGATGCCTGCAACTGAGCATCTGAAAATGCTTTGTGAGTGTATGTGCCTGAGTGTTTGTGGGTGATTGTCTTCCTGCGAGTCAGCATGTGTCCTGGGGAAGCAGGCAGGGAAAGGCTGCATTCTTCACAGGGCGAGTACTGTTGTTGTCTCGGGTACATTCCAAAGCATCTGAAATCCACAGGTGACCCGAGGCAGGTCTCAGGTCTACCTCTTTGCTTCGTGTCCTCGAATTAGAAAGGAACCCAACTCCTTGGTTTCACAAGCAACTTTTCCATGATCCGTGTTTCTTTTGTGTGGTCTGTGGATGAGAACACGTGGCTCAATGAGCTTCAGGGCTCCGCTTTCCTAAGGCTTCCTTCCGGTTTCCCTTCTTTGCTTACTACCTTATATTGCATTGAGTACTTTAAGAAATTTAGTTTACATTTGTGTATGTGTATGTGTGCATGCACGAACACACACACACACACACACATGTCACAGAACACATGTGAAGGTCAAAGGACAGCTTTCTAAAATGATTCTCTCTTTCAGCTATGTGAGATCTGGGTCTAATCAGGTCTTCAAGCCTGGTGGCAAGCATCTTTACATGATGAACCGTTTAACTGATCCCCGCCCCCCCCCCCCCCCCGAATATTTTCAAACTCAAAATCCCAACACCTTAGATATCCTCAGCCTCTCTCTGTTCTTCAGCTCCCTGGCCAAGTGAGGCCCACCTTCAGGAGTCCTTCCTCAGCAACGGTGCTAGAGGGGTGGGTAGGACTCCCCGCCCCCACGGCTGCAAACCTGGTGTCCATCATAATCAGGATGCAGGTACTACAAAAGGATCTTTGGACAATGACCCCTTTCCCATTTTCTACCTGCCCTCCTCCCTGTTTTCTTTACACCCTGGTTGCAGCCCTCAAATTCCCTTTAAAAATATTTGCATTTCTGCCCTTCCTCGGGGGACTCTGCCTGTCTCTCTAATAAATGGAGCATGCACCGCTGCTCTTGCCCACCCTGGAGCAACGCTGGGGGACCTTGGGGGGCCCCCAAGATGCTGCTATTCTTCTGCATGCCTGTCCCCAGTCAGACCCCCCCCCCTTGTATGCTTCTCTGACCCATGTGGCATGGTCTGATTCTACTCCCAAGAGCAAGGGCCTGTTCTACGCCCTCCCCCTCATTAAATCAGAAGCCATCAGGCTCCAGAGACAGACAGAGGCAGCTGCCCAGCTTCCCAGCCCCGGAGTGGGCCCAAGGGGTTGATTAGCATATTGCTGCTGGAGAAGGCCAGCAGTAATCCTTTCTCCTATTGACACTAAACAACCTTACCTGAAAGGTCCCCCACCCCCAGCAGATTCCCTCCCCCTCTTCCCCCACATCACTCTGCCATCCTTCCTCCTCCTCCTCCTCCTTCTCTCTCTCTCTCTCTCTCTCTCTCTCTCTCTCTCTCTCTCCTCCTCCTCCTCCTCCTCCTCCTCCTCTCTATCCTTTTAAAGCAGTACAAAGCCAGAGATCACCAGGGACAAGCTCCCCCCCATTGCCCCCCCCCCCCCCCCCCCGACTCCACACCCCAAGGAAGGTTTCTTCCTTCCGTACAGCTGGGGGCGCCTGTTCGGCCAATGCTCTGCTCTGCCTGGAAAGCCACCACCGGAATGACAAATCTACGGACAAATTACTGATTTCTCATCTAATTTACATCCAATTAGTGTGAGTGAAATGAATCATGTGGTCAGCCCCTCAGGGGAAACATTGAGATAACAAATGCCCGGGGCTCCTTTCCTGGGAAACTGACGGGCCCTGGGGGAAGTCCATGATTTACCCCTGGGTCAGAGGCCCCCTCCCTTTCCCCAGGCAGGTTATCCAACCCATAGATCAACCCTACCCCCTCCCTGTAGCCCAGACAGGCCCTGTGAGCTCAGGCTGGAGAAAAAAAAAAAAAAAGAGGGTGGGTGAAAATTGAAAGGTGTGTTGAGTTCCCCAAGGAATAGATCCACTCCAGTAATGAGTGTTCAGAACAAGCACCAAACCTGGGCTGGTAACCTACATGCATGGACACTTGGACTCTGCCCCAGGACTTCCGGAGGCAGGCAGACCCAGGCTCTGGCGAATTCAACTGGCATTTGTTGCCACTCACTCCATGCCAGCCCCAGTGTTTGGTACAATATTGTGCTCTTAACCCTCCAGACAATGCACCCCAGGAGGCAGGCATTACTGTGATCCCCATTTTACAGGAAAATAAACTGAGACTCAGGTAGGGCTTGTTCATAGGTCCTTAAGCCAGGCAGTTCAGGCAAAGCCCAGGTTCTTGACTGTCACACTTTGTCTGCTACGACCACTTTGCAGAGGGGAAAACAGATATCCAAGGTGAGGGCAAGGTCTCTGGTTCCTACCCAAGGTCAAAGGGCCTACTTTGGCAGCCAGTATGTCAATCCCTGTGTGTTTCCAATGCATGAAGCTTGGCATGGCCATGGAGGGCCTGTGACTTTGGGAGGTGGAAGGGACTAGAAGAACGGACACGAATGGTCACTCCCACGGCCTGAGCCAAACCAACAGTCCAAACGCACACCTTTGGGAGGCTGGGGTCACTGTGCGTCTTCACGCATGCAAAGCAGCAGATGGAGATCCGGTGCTGTTTCTGAAGCAAGCAAGATGATTTCTGCAAGCGTTTGAAGTGGGAAGACAGGGCGAGCAGGCAGGGCGGGGTGGGGGCACCAGGTTCGTGTCTGAACTGTGCAGTAGCTGCGTGTTTGGGATGAGTTTGGGCTCTCCTGTGTCAACTTGTTTCTAGTCTGCTATTTAAAACCTGGCATATGGATGGGATCTCAGCTCCCAGTACTGGCAGTTCTTAACATTCACAGCGACTAAATAAAAAGGGAATTTTAAAAACCAAATGCAGTTTTACCCCAGAACGAGGCAGAGAGAAGTTAAAAACTCCTGAACTTGGGCCCAGCCAGCCCTGCAAAGTGGGGCCTTTTCGATGTTGTGCGGGGCCGGGAGGAAAGGAGGTGATGTTTTCTGCGTTCCTAAAGCAGGTCTCCTATTCTGTGCTGGGGTGTCTCCCCTGTGGCTTAAAGGCACAGCCAGCCTCCAGGTGGGAACCCTAGTTCTGCCCCTCGATGTCTGGTGTCCTTGGAAAAGTCACTAACCCTCTCAGAGCTTCCTCTACTGTAAAGCAGGCCTCTAATAAGGACCCGGAGCACGAGGGTGCTGCGAAGATGGCATGCGCTAAGGTTTATAAGACGTGCAGCGTGCTGTGTGTGTGTGTGTGGCTGGGGAGGTCTTAGTTATCGTCTGCCCATATGCTGACACATCGAGAAGCATTTCCTCCTCTTGTTTTACATTTTTACTTATTTTACTTTGTTTTTTGAGACAGGTTTTCTCTGTGTAGCCCTGGCTGTCCTGGAACTCCCTCTATAGACCAGGCTGGCCTTGAACTCAGAGATCCTCCTGCCTCTGCCTCCTAAGTGCCGCGCATGCACCACCACCGCCCAAATCATTTATTTTTATTTATGTGCACGGGTCTATGCGTACCATATGTGCACAGTTACCTGTGGAGGCCAGAGGGTTTCAGATCGTCTGGAACTGGAGTTGCAGGCAGTTACGGGCCTCCTGACATGGCTAACCAGATCTCTGCAAACAGCAGCAGGCACTCTTAACCACAGAGCCAGCTCTCCAGCTGCCCATTTCCTTTTCTACTTTTCATTTCTCTTTGATCATTTCAGCTTTGCGGGTTGCAAAGCATGTCACCCTTAAATGGAACGGGGTGTCCAGTCCATCGCTTTGCAATACTTGAGGGGGTAACCTGTGGTCTCAGCAATGTGGTGAGCGGAGCAGAGAAGCCCAGGGTGAGCAGGCCATGAGACCTATGGCAAAACCAAGGTCTGCTGAGGAGAAAGGGCCTACAGGGGGAGACTTAGGTCACCAACGACACAAGTGGAGTGGCCGGGGAGTGACCCTCTGCGGTCCCTAGTGAGAAGAGCAATCACTAAGGGCTTCCTTTGTACCTAGCACTAGCCAAAAAGTTTTACAAGTCTTTCCCCCCAACTTCAGCCTTAAAACGGCTCACTGAAATCGTCATTTTAAATTTTACTTTTACTTACATACAGTGTGTTGTGATCACATCTACCATCTACTCCCCTCTCCAGTCCCCAACTCCTCCCAACAACAACCCCCTCCCAACTTCATGCCTTCTTCTTTCTTAAAACCCAAACCCAAACAGTCACTGAATCTAAGTAGCACTGCCCATGAGCACATGAGTGTAGGGTCATTCTCCGGAGCATGGCAACCTAACAGTGGCCACACAGCCAGTGAAAAATGATTTCCCCTTCCCCAGCAGCCATCCGCTGCCAATAGCGTCTCCGTTAGGCTGGCTCGATCTTACACAAGGTACAACTGCTGTGAATTCAGGAGTCCACCAGCCCTGCCACGTCTAGACACAGCCTCTCACAGCATCCTTCTCCATCCTCTGGTTTTTACACCCTTTCACACCCATCCTCTTGACATTCCCTCAGCCTCAGGTGTGTTGTGGGGGGAGGGGGTTGATAAAACCGTTCCATTTAGGACTGAGCACTTGGACTGGTCAGTTATGAGTCTCCGTATTAACTGCACCCCACTGCAGAAAGAAGCCTTTGTTTGAGGGGGTTTTGTTTTGTTTTTATAGCAAATGGGAGTTCAGAGAAATAAAGATTCAGAGGCATATACAGCGGAACAGTTGGAGCCTGGCGGTCAGGTGGCAAGCCCTTGCTCAGCTTCCTGCTTCTCCCAGCTCAGGTCTTGACCACAGAGGGCCTCCTGTGGCAGAACAGAAAGAACCGACCCTGGGTAAGAGCAGAAAAACGCCCTTTGGCCCAAGTCAACAACTGAGGTAGCACTATATTGGGGCCAGTGCTTCAGGACAGAGGCCCCTAGGATGCATGCAGGCCTCCTGGCACAGCCTCCTGCCCCAGCACCCAGGCATACCAAGATACTTGAACAACCGTGGAGAGCCCATCCCCTAGATGCTCAGTTTCTGGGTCTGCAGGATGGTGTGGTAACTATATCCCAGAATTGCTAATGAGGATGAAAGAAGGCGGCACAGGGTGCTTACTGCTGCATTTACCACAGGAACTCTCAGGTCCAAAGGATCAAGGTAATTTGTCCCACTGAGCAGCAGCAGAGGGAATCAATGCT
This sequence comes from Peromyscus nudipes, assembly GCA_902168325.1. Taxonomy (NCBI): domain Eukaryota; kingdom Metazoa; phylum Chordata; class Mammalia; order Rodentia; family Cricetidae; genus Peromyscus; species Peromyscus nudipes. The sequence continues at coordinate 20,514 of CABHPH010145503.1, read as the reverse complement.
CATATTTAGCGGAAAGCACTGCCTGGACCATGGGGCTGTGCATGAGGATCAACCAAGGGTGTGCCTGAGGAACCATGTGGGCACCCGGCTGGAGACACTGAGGCCAAAGACCTCATAAATATGGGGGTGCCTTTACTCATTTGTCAATCCATGGGACTGTTTCCCAGGGGTTCCCCTCTTAGCTGCATCCCATCCCAGCTCCCGTTTCTCCAGAGCATCCCCAGGGAGGAAGAATTTTGCCCTGCCCATGGAGATTTGCCCCAGGCTCCGAGGACGCCAGGCTGAGAGCTCCTGCCTCCGAGCCTGCCACCATCAAGACTTATGACCGCCTCATCTCTCCCCCTCGCTGGGTCTAGCTACATCACTTATCTCCCCGACGCTGACCTGCCAGCAGCTGCAGGAGGCTCTCTCCGGTAAGATTTGATTAATGAGGTTCAGCAGCAACAAATCAGTCTTATGGAGCAGCCCTCCCCTCTTGGGGACACACTCTCACAACACCCGCTGCATACAAACTGCCCGGCGGAGGGTGCAGGGCAAGCAGCTCCCAGGCCTGCCTTCCTGCGAGCAGCCTTTGACTCTGTCCCCCAGTTCCAGCTTCACCTCCAAGGGCCCACCCACCCTTTGCACTGTGCCCAAATACAAGCAAAAGATGCTTCCTTCTGCCCCCTTATCTTCAAGAGAATAATATGATCTTTATGCCAGTGTGTTTGAGAATAGCCAGTTTGTAGGTCTACCATACACAAGATACTTTGCAGTCCCATATCATCTACAATCCTTTATAACTAGCCCCCTTTTGCAGATGGAATTTGGAAGAAAAAAAAAGATGTAAGGAGATTGGTAACTTACCCAAAGCCACACAGTTAGAAAGGAGCAGGGTCGAGCTGAACCTTAGTATCTGGCTTTTAATTACATTTGTTTGTGTGTTTAAATCTTGCTACCTTAGATATATGGTGAATTGTGATGGTCCCTCTCTTTGGAAAAATACGTGCATATCTATACCTATTGTCAGAGAATTTTGCTTGTGAAGATGGTCCTTAGCTCCATCCATGGTCCTGAGGACCCCTACTCTGCTCTGACTTCATGGAACATAAGCCTGGGCCAGATGTGGTGGCACACACCTTTAGTCCTAGCTCTCGGGAAGCAGAGACAAGCGGATCTGAATTCAAGGCCAGCCTGGTCTACAGAGCAAATTCCAGGACAGTCAAGGCTACATTGAGAAACCCTGTCTTGAAAAACAAAAACAAACAGGCAAACAAACAAAAATCATAAGCCTGGCCTTCCTTTCACTGATTACACACACACACACACACACACACACACACACACACACACACACACAGTCTGTCTATCTATCTATCTGTCTGTCTGTCTGTCTATCTATATCTCTCCTTTAAGGAGAGGATCTGGGTCTCCCACCTCAAGAGCCCATCTCTATCCTATTCTGTGTCAAATGCACCCCAAGCCAAGTCCTGCTTCCCAGTCTCACCAGCTCACTAAAGTTGGGAAAGTTCTCATCATGGGAAGTAAGAACTGTTTGGCTCGCCGTTTTCCCAGCCACTGTCTGTGCATCACCCACCCCACTCCACCCCTTCTCCTTACCCTGGCTGTTTTATTGGAACTGTTTGTTTCTCAAGCAGTTACAGGAAGCCCATGGCATGAGGAGGTCCATTGGCTCCTTTGCTGTATAATCTACACATCTTTCAAGTGCGTGTCCCTTCAGCCACTGGTGACCCCCATGTCATCTTCCTGGGAAGCTTTTTGAAGGGAGCACTCTGCTGGGCTGCTCCTCATCCTCCCTACCCACTTACTCTGGTCCCCAGACCACCAGCGCACCTTCTCTCGGAAGTGGAAGGGGCCACCATCTCCCCTTCTGTTGCCCTCTTTACCTTCCCCAAACTCCTCACATCCCAGAAACATTTGTCAGGGATTTGCCAATAGTCACTTTTTCATCAGCTGGGGCAAGAGTCATCTTTGCATAGAGATGTTTTGTAATAGATGCGGCATTGATTATGTAAAGTTCTTTTGGGAATCGCCTGGCCATTTCTGGGTCTTCACTGACCAGTTCCACCTCTAACACAAATCTCAGACCTCCTGGATCAGAAGTGCTGAGCCACCTGAGGCTGGAGAGTGAGGCACTGGTCCAGATGTGCTAGAGACAAATGCCTTGACCTGTCCAGGGTAGGTTTGCCTGGCCCACTCTAGTCTGGATAGGCTGCTGAGGAGCCTGCTCCTCAACTGGAAATTATAATGGTTGTGGTGATGATTCCTTTTCCAGACTTTAAGCAAGCACACTCCTCTGCTAGCCTACCCTCACAATGAACTTGTGAGGTAGGAGAGAGACCTCATGGTTTCCACCTTACAAAAAGATGAAGTATGGCATGGAGAAGGGACTTGCCCAAGACTGCAAGGCTCACACTGGACTGTAGATATGCACTTTAAAGTTATTTATTATTATTATTATAATGCGCATATACTTGTGGGCACATGTGCCATGGCTCATATGTGGAGGCCAAGGGATAACTTTGTGAAGTCTGCACCCTCCTTCTGCCTTTCTGTGGGTTTCAGGGAAGAAACTCAGGTTTCCAGGCTTGCCCCACCTTCTGAGCCATCCCCATGGCCATACTTTTGATCCTATACCGTTTTGCTGAAAACAGGAGACGGGCATTTATTCGGTGCTCTCGGTCAGTCCTTCAAGTCTCCAGTGTCCCCCAGGAACCTAAAGGAAAGAGCATGTGACTGGTGCATTTGTGCTGGAAGAGGTGTGGCTATCACATGCAGGCTATTTGGGATGGGTGGGAAGTTGCACACATGCATCCCTCTAGGCTGAGTATTTGTGGATGTGAGGAATGGATAAGCACACATTGTCTCAGGGTACAGAGTGTGTTTGTGGGGTGGTATGGGGGTGCTGTCATGGATGTGAGCCCTGGTCAGCTTCCTCCTCAACGGCACCATACTGCAGACTCTTCAGAGCCCAAAGCCCATGCCCTCCCCCCCCCCTGCAAGGGACATTAGCCACTAATGCATATGGCTCTGGCAGGCCTTGTCCTTCTCCCCCATTCCCTCTGCCTTGCTGAAAACCGTTAGATTACATTCCTAGAGCTAGCCACCAAGGTCCATTCCCTTATTTGGCCACTTCTTCCTCCTGAGGCTGACTACCAAAGCCTCATTTGATTCACCTAATTAACAAGTCCAATTAAAATTAAACACCTCATAGTAACATAAGGTTTCCCCTTTTCCCTTATAAACTGCCATTTGCCCGTGTGCCACATCTGTCTTCCCTCCATCCAGAGGCGGTCCTTTGTCCCCCTAGAACAAATCCCCCTTTCCCTTGTCCCCTTCCCCTTCTCCCTCATCCCCTATCTCCTCTACCACCACATCCTAGCCCATTCTAACACAGACCTCCCCTTCTTTTCCTCTTAAAAATTACACCCGTAAGGTCATTTGCTGCTGTTTTTCTGCCTGAGTCAGAAAGCAGCCACTTTAACTTTTCTTCCCACTTAACAAAGGATCTCTCTGAGAAAACAGGTGTTTGGGTGTGGTTGGTGCCTAATCCGGGGTCGGGAAGGGAGCCCCTGCTGCAGGGAGCCCCTGCTGCGCGGAGCTCAGGATGCTCTGAGAAGGTGGAGCATCCTTTGCACGCTGTTAAGAATGACTATGAAGCAAACACTTCAGTGAACATGTCACCCCCCACAGAAACTCTCACCCCACAGCTTAGAGCAGTCCTCGTCTCTCCAAAGGGAAGTCTCTGGAGTCAGTGAGGAAGTCACCCTGAAGAAGAGGCCACTGTTGTGTCCGTGTGACATGTGGACACAGCCAGTCAGCTGAGAACGAGGCCAGCAGTCCCAGGTGTGGAAGGGGAAGTGTGTGGACTCCTGTGGGGTCCCAACTCTGTCACTGTGCTTGTGACTCATGGGGAACTTGGCAGGGATATCCGGGCTCTCAGACGGCAGGCCCTGGGTGAGGTCTGTAGTTGCAGCATTCTGAAAGCAAGGTGGATCGTCTCTCATCCTTCCTCTAGTCCACATCTAACTACGGGGCTGTTGAGGATGTCCTCACTGAGTGGCCTTTGGGTCTTAGAGGACCGGAGATAGATCACACAGAGATTCAGTCCCTCCCTGCCCCGATCCTGCTTCTAACTGGAACAACCTGCACTTGCTAACTTCCAAATGCATGAGAATATTCTGGAAACGGAGCTATGGGAAGAGACAGAGTCAGGTCAGGCTGCGGGAGGAGCCTGTGTGCCAAGCTGGAGGACAGCAGAATCCCTTCCTATACCCAGCTGGCGTTCCCCGAAGTCACTCAGTGCTCCCCCTGGGGCTGCCTGCTCTGGCTTCTACCTGAACTTGGCAATCCCCATGTGCCAATTACAGTCACACCTCCCATTTAACCAGAAGCACATTTTCCAGCTTGTTCTTCCACCAGGCTGGGCTCCAAATGCCTCTTGTGGTTGTTTCCCGAAATCAAATCCAACCTCAAAGCATGAAGATTTGCCATTATTAAAGACGAGCAAAAGCATATGCCCCAGGCTCTGGAGAGAATTTCTAATGAGGATTCCAAAGATCACAGCCGACGCACTAGCTCTTGGAATCCAACGGGCCCTTAACAGTCACGGAGCCCTCTAATTATGTTCCCGCACATCCCAGCTGTACCCAACGCCATGCCTGTGCTGCGCTGCTCCCATGGCAGTCGTCTGTGTGATGTAGAAGTGGTATTTAAAGTCAGCGTAGAAAGGGGAAACCAGGCCTGGTCAAAATTACCCTTACAAATCCCTTAGGAGGGGGACCAAGACACCATCACTCTATAAGTCCGAGGCAGTGGGGGTCATTGGAACAAATCACTTTTCTTTGGGTTAAGCACCACATGAAGCTGTTGGCTAGATGTGAAGTCTACGTTACATAAAGGATTCGTGTCTTGGAACAGTAGAATTATTCTCAGGGTGATGCTCACAAGGAAGGCCCAGAGAACCTAAAAGCCACGAGGGAAATACCAGGATCTATCTCTCACCTCGTCTTTTAAGTGCAGTGGAGGGCAGAATTCCTCCCTTTCCCCATAGCTGCTCTTTATTCAGATTTTCAAAGCCATTATTACATCGTGTGCATATATGTGGCTAAATTCAAATGCATGAACCACCATCTCTCTGGGAGATCCACTTCCTGCATGGCAATATGTTTACAACCTCCAAGGCTCCTCCCCAGTTCTAAGATGCTGCTTCTTCCTGGATGCATTCTCCAGACTGTCTTCCAGTCAGACACTCCCTCCGGTCCGCTAACGATGCCAACCTTTCTCTGCTTCATATCCGAGTGAGTCTGTGTGTACCTCATCTCAAATGTGTCAGGCTCTGTTTGACCTCCTGGAATCCACAGAGTACTTGGCTCAATGTCTCCCCTGGGCCCTCTCTCAGTGATCAATGATCAAAAGGAGATATATGGAAGAACAACAACAGCAAAGGATGAAGAAATGATAAAACAACTCATCTGGAGAAGCAGGAACAACCTTCCCTTGCTGACACAGAAGGACTGTGCTCCAGGTCTCAGGACAAGCTAACTCCCAGACTTCCTGACCTGACTTCCAGAGTCCACACCCCAGGGGGAAATGTGTCGCCTCCCCTTTCCCACCCTGCTGCATCCATGTCATGTACTCACAGGTGTGAAGCTGTACTCCAGAGGCTTCAGAGAGGAAGGGTAAACAGTGATGTGCCATTTCATGTCTGAGGAAACGGAGGCTCGAGGAAGCATGTGCTAGCCCACCATCAGCTGACTGATGAACAGCAGGGTCTGGATATGTACTGTCAAAGCCTCTTTGCCTCCCTTCTTATCAATCACAGATAACCTCTGGATAGAGATGACATCCTGTTCATGCTGCAAGTCTACTGTTGGTGGGGAGCCTCAACCCTCCCAGATCAATGGGAAGTCAGTGGACAGTGTCCTGGTGATTCTTGTCCCTAGGGAATATACAATATGGATACTGTTTAGCAAGGCTCTTGAAGAAGGGCTAACCCCAAGCATGCCTATTCATGTGCTAGGGGCCTTCTCTTGGGTTCCTCAGGGTACTGGGATTTCTGATTTTCTCCAGGACCCTGGCACCCAACTCTGGAACACACACTATTAGCAGTGTTCCTCCCTCCCTCCCTCCCTCCCTCCCTCCCTCCCTCCCTCCATCCCCCTCCTCTCTCTCCCCACTCTTTCCCTTCCACCTGATTCCCTGTGGCTAAGAGCTATACTGGCAGATCTGGATTCAAACTCTAGTTCAGCTGTCTCAATACCTGTCTGACCCTTTGTGAGTCGCTTGACTGCTCTGAGCTTCTGTCCCTCATCTGGAGTTGGGATGGATGATAACTCTTCCATCTGCTGACGGGAGGCTAATGGCTTGTGTACAACAGAAGCCAGGGCTCAGGCCCCATCTGGCTGGAATTCAGACCAACATGGAAGAGACGGTGAGTGCTGAGTTCGGCAGTGACATCAAGTCAGGTGAGACTTTGGCTCTGGGGCTGCACCTCTCCACCTGCTGTGGCTGTGGGAAATGTGCTATACGGCTCAACTTCAGATTCCGCATCAGTAAAACTGGGATAAGGATAGCACCATCAGCAACTCAGGAATGTGTCTGCCCCTTAACAAGGGGTCAGTTCTTAGGACCCATGAGCTGTTTTCCGTTATTGGTTCTGTCCATGGACGGAGAGCGATGTTGGGAGCACATCAAGTTCTACCCACAGGGATGGGAGATAAACACAGTATTTGTCTTGGATATTGGCCCCCAGACTTCCTGACCTCTAGGCCTTGGCAAGAGAATGAGTAGCAGGCAGGAGGAAGGTGAAGGAGCCATTTCAGGCACCAGATTATACAGTGTGGGTGGCACGTTCAGAAACATATGATGCCTCTTTGCTGAGCAGCTGTTACATCCCAGCACCAAGTGGTGAACAGGAGACAGAGTGCTGCCCTTCTTAGAGAAGTGTCCTGTGACACTCCAAGGTTTGCATACTGTGGCCACCTTCCTCGGGACCAGTCTTGTAGTTCTTGGCATGGCTCATCCATATACGCAGGGTGATACACCAGCCTTGTCCGATTCTAGGATGCAGATATTTAGGAAGGCATCTGGAGTCTAGAACAGACAGATCTCAGAGCTGTCACACCAGGCTCCTCCAGGAGTAACAGATGAGGACATGCAAGAGCAGGAGCCACGCAGGCGGAAGCACAAGAGAGTGAGTGAGCAGAGGGTATCTGTAATTGAGGGCTCACACTTAAAACTTATAAACCTCAGGGGGAAATTAAGGCTCTCAGTGTGGGGTGTCTGTTGTGCGGTTCGGTACTAGATCAATACGATTGCTGCAGCGTCTTGCAGACACACCCATCTGATACACCACCCACGATGCCTACTTAGCTTCCTGAAGGGTGCACACAGGGACATCCCTCACTGTGCACCCAGTAGACACAAACCTCATGGGTCCCACCTCTTCACACACCCCTGCTCCTCTTCTCTCTGTGGGTTTTGGTGGTTGAACAAACCTAAGCCCCAATTTCAGCTCAGCTACTTATAAGCTGTGTGACTTGGTATAATTCATAAGCTCTTTGCATCTCGGCTTTGCTCTTTCTGCAAAAATTCAATAACAAGAGTCCCTGCCTCCCCAGGCTGCAGTGAGGATAAAATGTGCCCCACGTGTATCTCCTGCTTGAAACCTGGGAGTGTTGTGTGGGCACACCACCCCACAGACACATGCAAACCTTCAAGCTGCACACAGTGCACTTCTCTGGCAAGCCAGGTCAGCCACAGGTCACATAGCATGAGTACCCTGAGCATTAAAGATGCTAGCCTGAAGACCAGGCCATAGCACCGCTCAGTCCTCACACTGCCCCCAAGGATCCCCGGGCTGGCCTTCCTTCGTGCTGAACCCGTCTGAAAGCTTCTTGAGGCAGTTTTTGCAAGAATGCTCTGGAAGCCTCAGCTGCCCCAAAGTACGACAAAGTTAAGGGATCTCTGCAGATGGTGGAGCTGGCAGCCTTTCCCGTCCCTTCTGCCCACCCCCTAACTGCCTCCTTCTTCCACTAGTCCACTCAAGACTCAGGCCCAGCCTTGCAGCCGCCTCCTCTCCTTCCTCCTTCTCTCCTGCTCCTCCTGCAGCCTTTGTTATCTCAACTTCTTGGAGAGACTTCTCTTTTCTCCCCCTCGACTCCTCAGATGCTAATCTCGCTCCATAAATCATACCCTCTAATCTTTTCATCACCTTGCTCTGATTAAAGCAGCCTCGGGGGTTGGGAGCCCGGTCCTCGGTGACTAAAGCTCTTTGATGTCCAAAGACAGTCCTGCAGGCTGGCTGGCAGTCAGGCCTCGCCCACCACGTGCGGTGCGGCAGTGCCGCGCACGCGCCGTCTAGGCAGCCGCCTTCTCCTGCTGTCCTGGGCTGCGCGGCCCGGCACCTCGAGGATTTCACAGATCTCTTCATGAATATTTCTCACTACATACTGGATGTCATTATTCTATTGAGAATCAATTAGCCCAAATGTTGTTATGACAGCTACAGAAAAATGATATTTTTAGCTTTGCTTTATGCTGCTCTGTCTCTGCACAGAATTATTGAAAACCTTAAAAGTAATCTAGTGGCGACAGGGGCCTCTGTGGCAAGACGGGGAGCGATTGATCTAAGAGTGTGGAATTGTGGGAAGCTCAGGGCTTTTATCAATGAAGTGGGAGTTCCTGGGAAATAACTTCCAAGATGGAAGACAGAGGGGACTCCAGACAAGGCCCTTCACCTGTTGGAAGGTATCCGCTCCCGGGAAATGGTACCAGCCATCATCTTATCTCAGTGTCCTGGACAATAGTGATACTTTGCCTGTAGGTTGGGTAAGTATGTGACCTTGGATACATCTGTTACTCATCTCCTGCTTTAGCGCTAACCTTAATAGGGATCAGACCTACTTCATAATGTTGTGAATGAGCTAAGAGGGGTCCTGCAGTGGAGACCTGGTTTGCAGGCATACACATGTGTGTGGGTATGTATGCATGTGTGTGTGGAGGCCAGGGGTCGATGTTGGGTGTTTTCCTCTGTCACATTCTCTGTTTTATTCTTTGAGACAGGTCTCTCACTGAACCTGGAGCTCCCTGATTTCTAGATCAGCTAACCAGCAAGCCTTGGAAACCCTGTCTGCCTTCCCAGTCCAGGGGGGATTATAGGTAGGTTCATGTCCAACAAGCCCGCCCTCCCTCCCTCCCTCCCTTCTTTCCTCCTTTCCTTCCTTCCTTAATGAATACTTACATTTGCCTGTGTAGTTTATGTGCACCAAGTGCGTGCAGGAACCCACAGAGGCCAGAAGAGGGCATTGGTTCCCCTGGAACTGGAGTTCCAGACAGTTGTGAGCTACTGGGTAGGTGCTGGGACTGAAGGAACCAGGTCCTCTGCAGGAGCAGCTAGTGCTCTTAGCCTCTGAGCCATCTCTGCAGCCCCTCATGTTCAGCTTCTGTGTGGGCGCTGGGGCTCTAACTCAGGTCCTCATGCTTGCAAGGCAAACACTTGATCCACTGAGAGATCTCCTCATGCTGAGGAACTGTATTTTATGTGGCTGTCTATCACAGTCCTCTAGACCCTGAAACTTTTCCCTTCTCACCCAGCAACTTCAAACTCTCCCAACAATAAAACACCTTCAAGTATCGTCTCCACCGCTATACCAGACAGACCAGGGGTGGGATTATGGCTCCCCTAATACAGGGTGACCTTGTCCTGACATTGAAATGCTTCATTGTCTTTGTTCCCTTATGGGTAGAAAAGGGACTAAAAATGCCTTTGCCCCTCCAGTGAGGGGCTGGTCCTGGTCACCTCTAGGCCCAGTCCAATTCTGAGTCCGAATCACGAGGCCTCATTCCAAAACCGGCTCCCCTTGGGCTAGTTTCTTCAAACATCTGCACGCTGATTCCTTGCCAGCCACGAGAGGTCTTAGAGATCTGTAATATAAACTAGGAAGCTGTTTGGGGGGGGGGGGTGGGGGAGTATTGTGTCCAGGAAGCCTCAGGGGTGGGGGTCAGTTCTAAGACAGTAGGACAGCTCCCTGAAGGCACGTGCTCTGCCAAGCTGGTATGGGGCAGGGAAGGGGGGGGGCGAACCCGTTTGAACACCTTTGCTTCCCGTCAAGTCACACCCTGCTCCCCTGTCCAGCAAGGTTTTGTCCAGAGAGCATTTAACAGCACCTGATGGCTGACATCTTTCGGCAGGGAAAGGGCCAGCAGAGCACGCTGGCCGAACACCCCCAGAGACCTCCAGCGTGCCCTGGATCCTGTGCTGGCTACCTCTGGCTCAGCGCCTGAATAAATTCCTGCACAGCTCTGAGGCCCTGTGTGCATCCAGCCTTATTATGCAGCCTCTCAGACCTTTCATTTGGGATTACCTTCCCCCTCTCACTCCACCCCCCACCCCCAGTGCCCTTGCTCTGGCGACTGCTGTAGCTTTAGTCACAGTCACAGCCTCTGACTTCAGCTCTGTGTGTAGGGCTGTCTCCCCCGCGAGCATGGGAGCAAACAGCAAGCCAAGACCAAGTTCTAGTGGTGGGAGTGTTTGTGGGCTCTGCCCTCTCCCTGGACAAAGCTATTTTCCCTAGAGATTGTCTCATGCCTTCCTTGACCTCTAAACAGCCTGTCCTATCCCCATATCCACATACACCTCCGTGTTCAGGGTCACTTTGTACAGCCACCGAGGCTAAGTACCGCAGTTCTTTGGTGAGAGTCACATAGCCCGTAGTGTGAATGAAGCCCTCAGAGCTTCCCACACAGTGGCCTTACTTGAAATCAGGACCTTTAAAAGATTCATACTGTTTCCCAATTCTCTGGCTTTTGAAGCACCCCCCCTCCCCAAACATGTGTGTTAGAGCACACTCATGCACCTCAATAATTTCTTGCTATTAAATATTTTGAAAAGATTTTTATAATTTGGCTTTTGAAATGCTTTAGTTATGAATAGCTGATATTTATGTTTTGCAATGATTTCTCTGCTACCCTGTGCATTCTTCAAGATTCTTGAGAAAAGAGAAAAATCAAATCTGTGTACTGATTTCAGACGTCAAGCAATTTATATGAATTTAGCCATTAAGGGAGTCAACCTGATGTCAACCGAGGCTTCTCATTAACTGTCTAATCTTTTTCTTCTTGCTGTTTTCCTTGCCCATTTTGGAATCAGGGCTGGGGGTGTGACTCAGTTGGTAGCGAGCTTGCCTAGCATGTATGAAGTAAGTCAGTTTGGGGTCTGATCCCCAGCAAACAGATACATTAGGTATTGCAGTGCACACCTAGAATTCTAGCACTTGAAAAGGGAAGGCAGGTGGATCAGGAGTTATCCTTGGCTGCACAGCAAGATGGAAACCAGCCTGGGTCAGGTAAAATCCTGTCTCCAAAACAAAACACACACACACACACACACACACACACACACACACACACACACACACACACACATTTCTCAGTCTATAGTTTCTTCTCAATTCAAATATTTTCACGGGCTGCAAGCATGAAGGCAGTGTCTTCTCTGCCCCACCCCCAACCAGCAGGGGCCAGTCTATGACTTTTAAAGATGCTACTGAAGGGTTGTGAGCCGGTGATAAGCAGGTCATGTGTTCCCATTTATTCTGCTGTCTTAGCTTCGTGGTTGGCGGCTCCCCTTCTTCCTCTACAGGGTGCCAGTGTGCACTACCAATTGTCCGCTTGTCGTTTAATGGAGGAGGAGGCACCCTGGGGAAAAGGATAGACCAGGCCCAGATCTGCCCCAGCCTCCCTTTCAGGATAGGCTCTGGGTCCCTTCCCCTGGCTGGCCACAACATGATCTGGGGACCCTCACCTTCTAACGTACCCCACTGCCTCAAGAAATGCTCAAGGGGTCTCCACACTACAGAGTCTAGAACTGACAGTCCCAGCACCTCAGACAGAAAGCCTTTTCTCCAGCTCCTGCCAAGGCCTGCTTTCCCAAGCCCTCATTTCCTGCAGCAGGGATGACATCTTTCTTAGAAGGCTGACAATGGACATTTCATTTCCTGTTGTGAAAACCCCACTCCCATCCATAAGGGTGTGCTCTGGCCCCGTGACCCAAGCAATACAATCGCAAAGCAGCTCCACATTGCTACACATCTCAGAATCTTAATCTACGAATCTCTAAATCTTCTCTATCTCTTATGGGACAAAGCAGAATATCAATTAATCAGCCAACCAATTTCTCTTTTTAGCATCAATCAGATGCTTTGATGATTGTATCCATGGGTCCCCCTTGCTAGACTGTGAACTCTTGGGGAGGGAAGCCAGAGCCTTATTCATCTCTGCATTCCCAGTACCAGCCCTAACCCAGCACATAGAAATGCTGTCCAGGGAATGAGATGCACACATATGATGGTTATTTTATTTTAGATTGTGAACTCCTTATGTGTGAAGAATTCACCTGTTTGTTTCTGTCTCTACTGAAGTCCATGCTAGCCTGTGGCAGAGGCTCGCTAGAGGGCAGCCTCACCAATGTTCATTGGATGGAGGATTGGATTGATAGATGGATGGATGGATGGATGGATGGATGGATGGATGGATGGATGGACGGACAGATGGATGGATGGATGATGAGCTACATGTTGTATAGCTGGGTATGTGTGGATGCATGCTTAGGTGGTCCTTAGCCTGGGAGGTTGGGGGCCAGGAAGAAAAAAAAGAGTTGCTTGACTCCAGGCCCAGCTTCAATTCCTATGAGGCCAGACTGCCCTATGGTTCCTATCCTTGGCTTCCAAAGGTAATTTTTTGTATCTTTACGATAAGCTCCCTTCTGTTTGAGTAGATCTGTTTCTCCTACCCAGAAGCCTTTAACTCAGATGGGCCCTCTGCCAGGAAGGATAGGATAAAGAGGAACTGATACTCATGACTTGATTGTGCTTTCAATGTGTTAGAAAACGGAACGTTTGTTCTTTCTAGAGGTCTTCCTTAAGACCTAGTGGTAGGCAAGGCTAGGTATCAGAGTGGCACTGGCTTCTTTGGCTTTGTGAACCTGTTCTAGGTGTTCAGGTCTGTGCAAAATGTTGGGTAGACTTTTATGAACAAATTGGGCTGTTGATGTGGTAGCTGTCTACCAGCTCCTGGCATCACCTGCAGTGGACAAATCACTGTCTGTCTTAGTTACTTCTCTATTACTATGATAAAATACCATGACCAAGGCCACTTATGGAAGGAAGGGTTTGCTTGGTGCATATGGTTCCAGAGGGTTGGAATGCCAGAGGGAAGGGAAGGAGGCAGGTGTCTGAGCAGCAGCTGAGAGCTCACATCTTGATCCACAAGCAGGAGGCTGAAAGATCACACCTGGGATACTAGGAGGCTTTTGAAGCCCCAAGACAGCCCCCAGTGACACATCTCCTCCAACAAGGCCATGCTCCCTAATCCTTCTCAAACAGTTCTGCTAACTAGGGCCCAAGAAGTCAAACATATGAGCCTATGGGAACATTCTTATTCAAATTACCACACTGCCTCCAGTGGGTCTCAGTAGTCCATCTAGATTACATGAACTTGGAAGAAAATTAAGCCCTTCCTATTTTAACACACTTTGAGCTTATGTGACTTCCCCAAGGTCACCAATATAATCCTCCTTTCCCAGTGGGATAGTCCGTTTTAAGTCATCAATTCTAATGCAAAACCCTCCACCCCGTGCCAGCTTCAATGCAGAGAACACAGTGTGGTACCATCATTCCTCTGAAGATGGGTTCACACACTCCACTTACATGCTCTTCCCGAAACCCAGAATTTCCTCTCCATTTCCCACACTTCGGTCCAGCCTGCCGTTTCTGGTCAGCCCTCTGGGCCAAGGTTCATTTCCTGCTCTCTGTTTTGGAACTGACCTCTCCTTCCCGGTACCCTGCCCCCAAGTGCAAGGTAAAACATCTGCCTTGTGTCTGGGTGGGTCAGACGGTCCTAGTGTGATCTGAGGAGCTCCCAGGGGACAGGTAGGGGTTTGCACAGGGCTCTGCACATAGTAGACAACACAGAATGTTTAACAGTACAGACAGCTAGGCAGTGATTTTTAATGATACTGTGGATATAGGATAGTTTATGACCTAGTAAATGGTCATAGATTACTGCTAGCATTTTTCAAAAGCAGATCACAAAATGCAAGTATTATATGATGTAACGTTTTTCTGAACCATACAGAAAAGAATGGGGAGATATGTTTGTGTCTGATGCTCATTCATCTCAGCAGGATTTGGGGGTGACTCTGACATTTTTCTCTCAGCGTATTTATATTCCTAAATGTTCCAGAATGAGCATGTACTATTTTAGGAATAGTAAGAAAGAGACACTATTTAAAAATAAATAAGCAAATGTTTGTTTAGTGAATGAAAAGTGCGGGGCTCTGCTGTGTGAGCGGACATGTTGCTTTGGAGCTGGATCTTGGAGACAAGTCACCCACTGTCAGCCAAGTCTGACTCACCACCCAGCCATTGTCACCCAGCCCCAGTGAGGCTTCTAACTGCAGAACAGTTCCCAAGGGGTTAGCAGTGGGTTTGGGATCACATGTGGCTTAGTAGGAGCCATAATGGCTCTGCCTCTGTGAAGAGCAATGACCACAGCCCCCTCCACACTTTACACTTTACAGCAGTTTTTGACATACATGCTCCTATTTGGTCCTTACACTCCCATAGCCTGAGAGACTAACTGGTGGGATATGACGGGCCGAGGTCACACAGGCAGCAGAGGGTAGAGCCTGCCTTCTAATACCAGATCCCTGTCCAGCCAGTGTAAATAAATCCAAGGGATCAAGCAGGCACCAACCAGGTCAAAGTGCTCACATTTCTGAATGCCCCCGGCTTATTGAGTCTTCAGGAAGGCGAGTGAAAGAGACAGGAACCTAGAGCCTGCCACGCTCAGGGGCTCCAGGGGTGGTGCTCATGGCTACTCAGTTCAGGAGCAAGTCCTGTGCGAGGGAGCAAATCTCTGCTGTGCTTGGCTCCTGGATGCTGCTATCATGTGCTCCACAGCTGTATTCTGTGCTCCACAGCTGTATTCTGTGCTCCACAGCTGTATTCTGTGCTCCACAGCTGTATTCTGTGCTCCAGTGGCTGTGCTCAAGCAAGGTTGACAGGTGCCATGCCTGTCTGAGATGCAGTCAACACTGTGACCCAGAGGCAGAATCCATTTCTTTTGTGGCAGAATCAGGTCTGAGCTAGCCAAAGCCACTCATGGCTCTAATTTCTGGGAAAAAAAACCAAAAACCCTCTCTGATTTGTTAGAGCACACAGCGTCTCAGAAAACATCCCATTCGCTGCTACAACCTCACCTAAAAGCTGATTCATTGCCCTATCTATCCTTTCTCCCACAGACCTCGTATAGCTCCATTGAGAGGCATCTAAAAATTAATTACACTTTCTTTATAAAATATAATTATGATAAGAAAAATAAAATACAAAGTACTAGAGAATATATTAAATATTGAGTTTGCATATAACATCCAAACAAAACCCTTTCCAGTGTTTTAATGAGAAACTCCAATTGCCTCTGGAAGAATATTTTTTAATATCAGGTTTTATACTGGAAATGATTACCTAATTGATCAAATGACTCCACCGAAACAATCAAAACATTAAGGAGGATCTTTTCAAATTCTTGATAGCCACTCTCTGAGGAAGTCTGTTCTAGAAATGATAGAGGACTTAGAGTCATTTAAAACAAATATTTAACCCATGATTGAAATTAGGCTTGCAGAATAAACAACTTTTCTTAGTGACAAAAATACCACTGGAATTTATTGTGCTAGAGCAAATGCGTGCATAAAGTATTTCAGAACCCTGCTAGAGCTCTAGCCTGCAGAGCAGAAACGTGCTGTTGAGGCCTAGGGCGACAGCTCAGCCGGGAAGGCAGTTGACTTGCAACCGCAAGGACATTAGTTTGAGCCCCAGGACTCTGTCAAGCATGGCACTAAGGCTCATCTTCACCATGGACACTGTGTGCTCTGCCAGCCACTGCTACAGATGACCCAGTGGAGGGCAGCCTCAGGGATTTGGGGGTGTTCCGTGGTACCTCTCCACCTGTCTCTAGCCCAAGAGTCCCAGAAATCCCTGGGGCCTCTGGCTGCTGGGATGGGGAATGGACAAGGAGACCTCATCATTCCTGCCCCCTGGAATACACTTCGGCTTGGAAAGGCGATAAGGAGGTTCAGCCAGCTTTGGCACAGGGGTGCAAGGCGCTGACTGGGAGAAGGGAACCTCAGTAGCTGAGTTGCACAGGCTATCCCAAATCCTCGTGCATAATGGTAGCTGGGGTCAGATGAGACCCAAGAACCCTTCTGGATTTTCCTAGGTCTCCAATGACTTGAAGGACCAGGCCTAGCCACCAAGGAGGCAGAAAGCACAGGAATGTGAGGGGCAGCTGAGACTGGTGAACAAGGGTGTTGGGAGACCAGTAGGAAAAAACGGAGATCAATCAGCTGGGAGAGGACAGGACACAGAAGGAGAGGGGTGTTGCAGAGGTAAGAGAGAGACCTGGGGAGAGAGATGGAAATGGACAGAAACTGGGAAGAACTGACGGGACCAGAGTGGTGTAGGAGATGTATGGGAAGCGCTGATGCAAAGAACCTAGGCGGGTGAGCAAGATGGAGGGGGCGCGGAGCCGGGCGGCAGGCAGGCGAGTCTGGGCCTCCGCTGCTCAAACACAGGCGCGGGCGCCCTTTGGAGAAGTCGCGCTCGGCGGAAACGCTAACTCCGCGGGCAAGAGCAAATGTAAAGAGCCCTGAGAGCACTTTGTGCAAATATCAGGCCGGGAAGTGCTGCGCCCGCGGAGCTGCCGGGCACCTCGGCGCCCCCGCGCCCTCGGCTGCGCGCTAATTCACTTTGCCGTCACCTCCCCGGGCGGGGGCGGCGGGGCACGGGCAGCCGGAGCACTCCGAGGGCGCGGGGCGGCTTGCGGGGCTCTGGGGCCGCGGCCCTGCCTAATGGAGCAAAAGACAGATCAGCAGAAGCCCGGCAGGTGCGGCGGGAGGCCGAGCACCGCCAGCGGTGAAGTCAGCGCCCAGAGCTGCAGGGAGGACTTAGTATGTGTGCATGTATGCGGACCTGCCCTTGAATTTGGGGCTCCCACCTGTAGGCGGCCGAACTGTCTTAGCAAGACCTCCTGAATCTCAGAGAAAAAAGGATGAGGCTGAAATGGGACTGGATGCTGGAGAAATTGAGGTTCCTAAATGCCCAATGGCAGTTAACCCTTTACCACTGTGTAAGTGCCTGACATGCTGTAAAGACTTGGCAGAGGCTTGCTCGGTAATCCCCTTAACAAGGCCACGTGTGTCCACTTTACAGAATAAATGACTATGGCACAGAGAAAGCCAGTCACTCATTCAAGGTCACACAGACAGTAGGTGGTTGATGAGCCGTCACAATCTGGCCCCAGAATCTACCTTCCCTCCAGGACCTTACAGGAGCCCGGTTTATGAATGCATACATTTTACTTGGGAGGAAAGAGGAGGCTCAAAACTCATACTGTGAGCAGTGTCCCAGGGCAGGAAGTCCCAAAGCCAGGTAGTGAAGCCTCAAGACACTGAGGGGTCAGTAGAAAACGTGAGTGTGGATTCAGGTGACTCCAGTTCAGTGCTGAGTCCTGCCTCCTGTCTCCTGGTGATCAACCAACCCCACAGGGTTATTGTAAAGACTTGGTTAGAAAAAGTACCCGAGGGGACTGGCCCACTATCATCAGCCTCAGTAGATTTATTTGATTGACATTTACCAAGTGCGTGCTTGCTGCTCTTACAGAGAACGGGGTTTAGCTCCCAGCACCCATGTCTCATGTCTCATGGCTGCCTGTAACTCCAGTTCCAAAAGATCCAACGCCCTCTTCTGGCCTCTGAGGTCTCCTATACATACCACCACCACACACAAATAAGTGAGAAGAAAATAAACCTTACAAAAATAACTATACTGGGGCTGGAGATGTAGCTTAGTTGATAGAGTGCTTGCTTAGCTTACAGGAAACCCTGAGCCAGTCAACAACACCAGTATAAACTGGGTGTGGTAGTGTATAACTGTAATCCCAGAACTGGAGAGGTAGAGGTTATTCAGACCACATCTCAAGTTTTTGGGTTAGCCTTGGCTACAAGAGGCTTTCTTTCAGAAACAAACAAACAAATAAACAAAAAAAACAAAAAAAAACCCAAAAAACAAACAAAAAAAACCCCCACCGTACTATGTCCTTATAAAACGATGATGCCTAAGCTAGAGAAGATCTCAGCCCTAATGTGAGTTTATCAGACAGGAGACCCAACAAGTGAACAACGTACTCCAGGTTGTCATTAGAGTAGGAAGGACAGGACTTGTGTGTGACAATGGATTCATGCAGAGAACCAGTCTAGATAAATGACATGGGAAGACCTGAGAAGGGGAGACTGACTGAGAGATGAGGTGGAGCCTCCAGGAGACCCCTGGGAATTCACCCAGGAGGGAGCACAGCCAATCACAGGTGCTGGGCAGGAAGGAGCTGGGCAGACTCTGAAGTACGGAAAAGGAAAAGGAGAGCATGCTGACACAAAGCGGCCTCAGAGGCTGTGAAAGCCATCGGAAGCCACGCAAGAGATTTAAGAACAGGCGGTATGAGCTCATTTCTAACCTATCCCCACCTTGAGATACAGCCTTGAGATGCAGCCTAAACTGGCCTCAAACCAAAGGTCCTCCTGCCTCAGTGCTGGAAGCTAATCACATGGGTGTGCCCCTATACCAGGCTCTCTTTATATTCTAAAAAAAAAAAAAAAAAAAAAAAAAATTATGCTGGCTGCCACATGGAGATTGGAGGGAAACAGGAAATTATTAGAGTCTTTCCAGGCTGGGCACACCTTTAATCCCAGCACTCTGGTGGCAGAGGCAAGCAAATCTTTGTGAGTTCGAGGCCAGCCTGGTCTATAAAGCAAGTTCCAGGACAGCCAGGGCTATACAGAAAAACCCTGTCTCGAAAAAACAAAACAAAAATCAAAACCCAAACCAATAAAAAACAAGAGAGAATCTTTCTAGGCTTGAATTAAGAAGAGACTGGGAAATCAAAAGGCACAGACACATGGGAAATATTTCCTTATTATATAGCTATTGGCTGCTGTGTGCCTACCTACCATCCTTGTTACTTCTGTCTGGTCTCTAATTCCCTTTGCAGCCTAGTGAATGAATGGACTTCATGGGTTGCACTCAGGATACAAGGCAAGAGACTTGTTCGGCTAACTCCCCTGCCCTGTGGCTTCCTGAGCTGAGTTGGGGGTTCAGGCTGGCCTGCGATCTTGTCAAGGTCACATACAGTTCAAATGAGGGAAGGTGAATGCTGACCTAAGAGGTAGAAATCAGAGTCTCAGCAAGGCTGGTGACCTCTCTTCCAGCCTCCTCTTGGCCACTGGGTTAGGCCTGTGAGTGTAGAAGAAACTGACCAGCCAGGTTCACATCCTCCAAGGTGGAACATTCTAGAGCTCTGGCCACTTTAGCAATCTCAGAACGAAGTGGGGATTATTCTGTTGTGTTTCTTTAAGCATTTGTTGTTGAAATGGAAGTTACAATTCAAGCTAATTTGAATAACAGAATCATAGGAAAAACACCCCCTAACCACAAAAATGAATATTCAACATTCCCACCTTATCTTCCCTGCTTTGTAAGGCTGTTTCTCAGCTGCATATTAAACGGTCCCTTCATGTGAAGCTGGCAGAGCGCTGGTTTTGCAAGACAGAACGCTGCTGGGCCAAGGTGCTAAATTCAGAACATAAGTCATCCTGGGCTCCCAGAATTTCAAGGATCTTACAGGGACAGGCCTGGAGCCAAAGGAGAGGTGGGAGGACCGGGGAACGTTTGCATGGGGTGTCATGAGTGAGAATGGAGTGTTCCCAGGGAGCGCTCACAAGCCCGCCCAGAGGGTGACAAGCTGTCCTGGTAGGGTGCAGTTAGGCTTATGTTCCAGGGGTACCCTCCAAAGGAGGTGATGCTGACTCCAGCCATCCCCAGGGGCGTCCTTACTGCCCAGGCACAGACAGCCCTCTAGAGTGTCTACCGTTCTGCATCCACAGATTCAAGCAGCCACAGACTAAAAAGACTCCGGAAAGAACTTCATCTGTGTTGAACATGTACAGACTTTGAGGGGGGACATTATTCCCTAAACACAACCATACACCTAGTATTTACATAGCATCTATATTGTGTCAAGTATCACAAGCGATCTAGGCATGGTTTAACGTATTCAGAAAGACCATGTGAAGGCAGGGGATGTAGCTCTGTTGGTAGAATGCTTGCCCAGCGTGCACAAAGCCCTGGATTCGATTCTCAGTACTGCATAAAACCCATGTGGTGACACACACACACATACCTGTAATGCCAGCACCGGGGAGGTGGTTACAGGAGATCAGGAGTTCAAGGCCATATGTGGTTACATAGCAATCTTGAAGTTAGCCTAGGCTACTGAGACTCTGTCTTAAAAAACAAGGATGGAAAGAAGAGGGGAAAAATGATGGAAATAAAAATTAAATGATTCTTTAAAAAAAAAAAAAAAGATGAGGGTTTGCAAGATGACTCAGGGGCTAAAACA
>CABHPH010145502.1:0-53934 GCA_902168325.1 Peromyscus nudipes | reverse complement strand
GTTGTTAGTGCAAAATACCTATGTAATTTCTCACCATTGACTGGATGAAGCTGATTTGAAAAAACAGTAACAACAAAAACCACTTAGGCTTTGAGAAATGTTTCAGGATTGGCCTACAGGAGCCTTTGAAAGCTTATTGCTGATCTTGATGCAAGTCTTCTTTGGAAGGCAGGCACTGTGGCCCACCCAGGCCTGCCCACTTAACCATCCTATATGGCTAGGGGTTGTGTTCTCTGGCCCTTCTGCCCGCAGCTCAGGGACCCGTGGTGAGGACTTGTCTTGTGTGGAGACTGGCAGAGAGAGGAAGATTTCATATTAAAAGGAAATGGTTCACCTCATAAACTGCCATTCTGGGATGAGGGAAGTCAGTAGGGTAACATTCCTGCTGTCCTGGAACTTGTCCTCCACCAGAGGGTCAGACAATTAACAAATAGGCAATCTAGTGGAGTGGGTAGATATAAGTATGAAAATGACAGGGTCATACATAAAGCCTGCTCAAAGTGAGCAGAAAGGAATGAGAGTGAACCACACAATATCCTGTCGCCTAGGGATCTTGGACCCCCAGTTGCCTCACACAAAGGTGAAAGGACACTCACTCACTCAGGAGGATGAGTGAAGGCTCATGGGTGCACAGGAAAGACTTGCTTCCTGCATAGGAAAAAACAACAACAAAAACATGTTTAAATTGTGTGCTGTTTACCTCCCTGACTTGGTCAAATTGGGTCTGCACTGTGCCTCAACTGAGGTGCTTAGCAGTGCTCTCCAAGGCAGGCAAGTGTTTCAGCCTACTAAAGGAAGGGCTTTCTAAGGAACCCGGAACAAATAAACGCTTCCCTGGCAAAGGGAAGTGTGAGAAACCCACCTTTTAGAGTCATTCCTGAAAAAAAAAATTGTAAAGAAAAATAAACAAGAGTCCTTTCTTCCCTTAGTACTTTAAAAGTTTGGTTTGGGACACCTGGAGGGTGAAGCTCTTAGAGGGCAAATAGGCAGGACAAGATTGGCAGCTGAAGAGAGTCAGTGTCCCTTGAGGGTCACCGGACGAACTCACGTGCCATGGATGCAAAGAGTAGCTTTTGAAGTATGAGCCACTGAGAAGGAAACCCTACCTCCTTTTCCACAGCATCTGGAAAATTCTGTAAGTTGGAACAAATATGACCCTTAACTAGCTTGGACTAACTAAGCTCCCTGAGCTCAGGCTCTCCCACAGAGCACTGAGAGAAAACCAGTGCGCAGGAGCACTCCCCTTTCAAAGGACTTGTCTTCCCCTGGGCTGTAAGTGAATCTGGGCTTTGACATTTGCAAGTAGTCTCCCTCCCTCTCTTCTTCTGAGATGTCACCTAGGACCTGTCATTTCTACTGGGCTGGCAGCACTCCTCCTCTATATCTGGTATAAACAGGAAATATGAACTGTTGTTTGGAGCCTAGAATTGGTGGATAAGTGTGTCTGTTCCCAGAGGCCTTGGATTCCACAGCTTTCTCTCCTCATACAGATACTGTCACCTTGGGTTGGGGCATCATGGCTTAAAATTAGAGGGGAGGTGTGTCAAAATGACCACATAGAGCCCTCTCAGCTGGAGCTGATGTGTGCCTACACTAGGCTCTGCAGATGAAAGAAAGATTATTACAGTAAGTTAAGCTCCGCAGTGGTAAGCAGCCAGGTATTTCTTTCTTGCCTGAATTCACCAGAGAGCCCAAACTGCTGCCATCAATTGCTGTTTCAGTTTCCTCCAAAGATTATGTTATGTATCTGCTCCTCCCCTGCCTCCTCCAGCCAAGAAAGGAATATATGAACAATGAGATATTGTGCTCTGGTAAGTATATCCCTCCGTAGACCAGTCTGCAATTAGAATTTCAAAGCTTCGCACCTCAACCCACTATTTCTGGGGTTCATGGACCATAATCCTCTTGAAATTTGAAACCACGCCCTAGTGCAAGCCATCTGTACCTCCCATTTTCTCAAATACCCTGAGCACCGTTCCTGGATATCTGACGTAGGCAAAACTGAAAGGCTGGGTTTGTTTACAGGGAGATACCCAGAAATATACACTATCCTCTCCAAAACCAGAAAAAAACACATGCATATAGACTTGGGCTTCTGTGCACTCGGCTTTATATAAAGCAAGCATCATCTATGTTGTCATCATTATAATCCCCCCTCAAAGACTGTTCTTACACCCAGGTCTCTCATTCTGCTAAGCCCTGCTCACATTGTGCTCTAACAAATAAAGCTTGCCTGGAGATCAGAGTGTCGAGCTAGCCACTAGTGAACCATAGAGGCCAGGCAGTGGTGGTGCACACTTTTAATCCCAGCACTTGGGAGGAGGAAGCAGGAAGATCAGGGGTTCAAGGTCACCTTGGGCTACATGAGATTGTTACAGTTAAAAAGAGAAACAGAGCCAGGCTCATGCCTTTAACCCCAGCACTTGGGAGGCACATGCCTTTAATCCCAGCACTAGGGAGGTGGAGACAGGAAGTGATAAGACTGGGTGGAGAGAGGAATATAAGGTGGGAGGAGACAGGAGCTTGCCCCTTTTTTGTCTGAGGATTCCTAGAGGTAAGAAGTCTCTACAGTGGCTGGCTCCTTCTCTGATCTTTCAGCATTTACCCTGACATCAGATTCAGAGCGGGCGAGAAGGGTAAGGATATTATTATGACGAATTAGAATTTGTGATATAATCGCAAGATAGGGAAATGGAGGTGGGTAGTCAAGGGTGCTCTTGAAGTCTGAAAACTCATTGCTACTCTGAGCTACAGGGTTAGCCAGTCACAACACTCATCAAATCCCTCATGGAGCCAGCAAAGGGAAAACGTTTCAAGTTCCTGTAACTTGAGTTGGGCCAGTCTGTCACTGACCTTGTTTTCTCAGACGTAAAATTAGGATAATCAGATTGTTACTAGAAATGAGAAGAGATGTGGAATAGAGATGTTGACATACAGTGAATTCTCTTTGAACAGTTCTTGTGTGAAGCCTGACTCTGAATACATCTCCCTTCATCCCACAACCCAGACATCTCTAAATTAGTCACCTGGAGGATGGAAGAGGGTGAGAGGGAGGAAGGGCTATACTATATTCCCAGAATCTGGAGGCTTAGATGTGGGATAGGTAGTCATTGAAGATTTTTTTTTTTTTTTTTTGAGACTGGGTTTCTCTGTATAGCCTTGGCTGTCCTGGAATTAGCTCTGTAGACCAGGCTGGCCTCGAACTCAGAGATCCACCTGCCTCTGCTTCCTGAGTGCTGGGATTAAAGGCATGTGTCATCACTGCACGGCTGATTTGCTTATTCTTGTAAGAGGCCAGACAGACCCTTTAGTGATGGTTCTGGATTTTGGAAGTAAATGAACAGGATCTAATGTCAAATGGGATGAATTCCAGTCAGGATCAGAAATGAACTGTGAGGGCCAGCATGAGATGGCTCAGAGAGTAAAATACTCACCACCATCTCTGACAACCTGGGCTCAGTATCCGGAATCCACGGTAAGAGGAGTGAACAACATCCTCAACTTGTTCTCTGACCACATGCATACATGGCACACATGTACCCAGACACACATACACAGATAGTTTCTTAGAACCAAAAATCTAATAATGAAGGATGGTGGTCTAAGCCAGCTTTCTAGGGGCTATAACAAAGGATTCCATTCTCAGGAAGTAGCATTGATTTATGAGTGGATTCCAAATGGGAATGGCATAGGCTCACATCTCTGTCACACAGCAGCTACCAGACCTTATTAAAGAGCCTTACTTCTCCCAGTCTCAGTTTGCACATCTGTAAAAGGGGTGGATGAACGACACAATGATAGTGCCCATCTACAGGAGTGAACGAGCTAAGGCATAAAAAGAACTTAACAGGGCCTGAAGCAACCCAAGTAGATGCCATCTTTTAGATATTATCATGGGAGCTTGAATGTGGAGATAGCAATTCTGAGATTTCCAGCTGATGTTCTCTTTTTGAATCCTCATGGCAACTTCAGATGTAAGTTTTAATTAGCCAAAGTTTACCACAGAGAAAACCAAGCCTGGAGGACAGGACAGGACCCTACTACCTGAGCACCCATCCTTGGCCAGGCACTGCAGTGGTCGTATGTATGCAGTACTTGACACCACCACTCAGTCCTGCGGCACGGCCACCACAGTGACATGAGCTGAGGGACACAATGAACTCCCACTCCGAGCTTCTATCCCTGAACCTGGCAGACCTGCAACATTGGTCTCCTTACTGTATGGCGCTGCACAGTGCCACTGTCCTGGATGCAACGCTCCCCGACACAGGCAACAGGGAAAGCTTCCTTATGCATTTCACTTGTTAACACGTGGATTTGTTTTCTGTCAGCTTAAAGAAATACTACAGAAAGGGAAAGCCCTCTCGGGGCAAGAGTGACAGATCCAACTCCACGAGTTATTCTATTAGGGCTCATGTTACTCTACTCTCCGTGAAATAAAGGCTGTTTTCTTCATGTTCTTTGTACAAGGGTTTCCCAAGTGCACTCATACAATTTCATGTAATATTTTTTAAAAAGCCTGTGCTAGCCCCGATTGTACATAATTTAATTTAAATACACCACATAAAACCACTAGGGTGTTCTTAGTAAGAAAGGAGCAGGGTTTGTTTGGAGACACAAAAGCCCTTCTTTTTTACCTTTCTGTTTCCTACTGTTCCCTCTAAAGGAGTTAGGAGGAGAAACGCATGCAGAATGCTGGGAACCCAGAAAGCTCAGCGCATGGTTATCAAGTGAATGAACTCAGGAATATATTTCTGATCTGTCCAATAAAAGAAGAGTAGCAGTCAGTAACTGTGATATGTATTATGCACCTTGGCCTGCTGGGTCATTGCAGTCATGACCTCAATTAACACTCACAGCAACTATACACTGTGAGTACAAGGTGATCCCCAACTTCTTTGCAGGGAAACTGATGCTCAAAGGTCACCCTGATGGGTTGTGAAGAAGGCCAGTGTAATGTCCTGGTGGTTAGTCAGTGTTCTGGCAGCTCAACAGAGTGATCAGAAACAGTGAGAAGTCCCAAAGCCCCAGCTAACTCCCCTGCCACATTTCATACTTGGCTTTTTCCCTCTTCTGTGAGTCCAGTTTTAAATGCAAGTTTGGATCAGTCTTGGAACAGTCCCCTGGCTCTCTTGGTTGGGGATTAATCTGCATGTGGATATTCTTAATAACAGCCTCTTCCCTCTGTCATAAACCACAGAGCAATACCAGCACAGTTCCAACAGACGTCAGACTCAGGTACACATAGCAAACTGTGAACTTCCTACAGAGACAAGTAGCTCTGTCCACGTCAAGGCTTGGCTGAGAACTCAGAGCTTCCTACTGAGTTTCCTGCACTACCAAGTTCCAGATTGTCAATTCTCAGGGGCACTCTGAAGCCTTGTCCATTTCTGTCTCACCTACATCCCTCAGGAATTAAAGGAAGAGCAGAAGGCTGCTGGCACTGTGGGCTTGATATTGTATAAGCACCATCTCCTGAAATCTTCACAGGAACCTAGAGAGCTGGCACATTTTCAGCTGTAAGAACTGGAGACACACAGCCTGTTCAAGGTCAACAGGTATTACAAAGAGCAATGCTATTCAGTCTGTCTGATTCCAAACCCTGCAGGCTTTTCTTTCCCTCCAGAAGGCTCTACCTAGCACAGTTCCCTGCGGGCTCCCCATAAATGCATTTGAACTGTACTGGTTCCTTTGTTTATGAGATACATTGTTTCCAATATAAGCAAAACAACCTCCAGAGAAGAAAAATTGTGGTGTTTTATAGGATTCCTAAAAACCTGTGATCTATAGAAGTCTGGGATTTCAAGTCTCGTTGTGTTTCTGCCAAAGAAACACACCCCTGAAAAATGGTGGACTACTTATATGATATCCAGGTTTCTCTTTATCTTGGATGAAGTGGTTTCGTTTTAAATTTAACTGATCACACTTAATCATGCCCGTGTCTGTGCTATCTCAAGACAGAATACACCTCTTTCATGGACCCTTCCCTGGCCCCTTTTCAAATACTTTTATTTCTCCAGTCACTCTGTGAACTCCTTGAGAAGACAGAGGCGGGAAACCCACTCACTGTTCGAGCACCCAGGCTTGAGATGCTAACGAGCTATTTACTGGAGGGATGGAAGGGTGAATGACAGCAGATGATTGAAGGAATAAGAAAACGTTGCCAAGGGAGGGGTGTGAGAAGACTTAGGACAGGAGAAATGGGGAGAAGAGAGTCGTTTCCACTACCTATCACCACACACTATGGGGGCCAGAGAGAATTTACAGGGTAATGTGCTGTCCAACACTTTCATTTTCCAAACAAGCCAACTGATTTCCAAGCAGGCAGGTGACTGGCCCGGTATTTCCTGGCAGGTGTATGGGAACCAGGGCCAGATGCCCTGCCTCCCAAGAGTTTCCCACGTCTCCATCTTTCCCAACTCCATGTCTAAGGAGGGAGTAAAGACCCTGTGGTAAGAAACTCCCATCTCTAGTGCAGAATGTTAATCATAGCATCAAAGTATCAAGGAAGGCCTGGAAGGCATGTTTCTGCTATTAATAACTGTAATGAGGGCCGGGTTATAGCTCAGGGGTAGGCTCTTGCGTACTACATAAGGCTCTGGGTTTGAAAGTAAGAAACACATGCACGCATGCATGCACACACACACACACACTGCACCAGTATAAAAGTGGCATGCCGTCACTGTCATTAGAAGGAGAACTCTAAGCAACAGCACTCACCTGCAGTTTTCATTCTCTTCCCCATCTTACCATCACTACCACCCTTTTCTTTCCTGCTCTCCAAAGCCAATACATGTAAGCCCGCCCGAGCCACCCTTCCTTATCAGCTACCATACAGGTAGTAAACTGTGACCTTTGCATAATCACGATCCCTCTTCTCCCATCCCAAGGCGGCCCTCCAACACACACAGAGTGCAGGTCACATTTCTCCTTTGCTCTTGTGATTAGCACCCAGCGTGGTCATTTTCAAAGACGAGATCACTGCATCCCAAGTCCCCAGTACATTTTCCAGTGGGTCTGGGTGGCATTAGGTTGAATCCCAGTAGGCTGACTTTTGCTCCTACCGTTCTCAAACAGTCCCTAATCTTTCCACTGTGCGACCTGGATTCAGATCACCTGGGTTCAGTGCCAACGCGGCCGCTTCACAGGGCTTATTACCTTAGGCAAGTTACTTCATTCCAAATTGTTTAACCTTTAGAAGGAGGATTACGACAAGACCTCTTTTGTAAGTGTGCTGAAAGGTTTAAACAAGATTATCCTCGCAAGGTGCTCAGTGCCGTCCCTAACACGTAGCTACTGCTATCATTATTGAAATTCTAAACAGATACGAAGTTAGATTGTTCAGGGGTTAAAAGTCATGCATAAGACAGAGCCCGTCATCAGTGGGTTCTGTGTACACAGGGACGAATTAAGGAACTGTTTAAATACAAAAAGGTTCATTTTAAAGTGTGAACTAAGTCCAGGCAAAGGTGTCTGATTAACCCAGAACCCAGTTAGACATCGCCCAGGTGGGGTGTGTGTGTGTGTTGTATATTTCTGTGTGTGTGTATAATCTGTGTGACTTTGGGTATTCATGTCAGTGTAGAGGTCAGAGAAAAACTTCCGGGAGTCTAGTCTCACCTTGTTTGAGTCAGGGTCTGTCTCCCTGGTTCCCATCTAGGTGCTACATACTATGGCCCCCGAGCTTCTAGGCAGGTCTATTCTCTTGTCTCTCTCTCCCATTGCCACAGGAGCACTGGGGCTGGAGATGCACACTACCAGTTCCAGCTATTTGATCTGGGCTCTGGGATCTGAACTCAGGTTGCCAAGTATACATGGCAAGCACCTTTATCCATGCAACCATTTCCTGACCTGAGACCTAGTCTTAAAAGTTGTCTCTTAAAAGTTGTCTTTTATGAGAGACTGCTCATCTGAAACACGGCTCAAGAAGAAACAACTCAGTACATGGTGGCATAGAGATGTCTGTCATGTGGAATGCCAGGGAGGCTGGCTCCTTTTTCTTGACCAAAATTTTTCACCTCCTTTGGCCTTTTTTTTCCCCCTCTGTGGTTGAAACCAGAAGCCTGTGGCAGATGCTTTCTGAGGTACCTATGGCCATAACATCCCATAACTCGGTGATTTTTTTCTTTTTTCTTTTTTTTTAAAGATTTATTTATTTATGATGTATACAATGTTCTGCCTGCATGTATCCCTGCAGGCCAGAAGAGGGCGCCAGATCTCATTACAGATGGTTGTGAGCCACCATGTGGGTGCTAGGAATTGAACTCAGGACCTCTGGAAGAGCAGCCAGTGCTCTTAACCACTGAGCCATCTCTCCAGCCCGATTTTTTTCTTAATAGCATGTGACAACTCCTAAAACTCAGGGTGCTACTGGTTGAGTCTCATGGGCCACTGAGAAGCCAAGAGCTTCCGGAGGGCCATCAGTCCTGGTGGCAGGTCCTTCACAGGGATGTTTTCTATTAGTTAGTTTCTCATTTTTGTTTTTCAGAAATGTGATGCTACCTGTAACATATTTGAACCCACATAAAATGACCTGTATCATATCAGAATTTTAGCAGTCTTGTGAAATGTAGGGCATTACCTCATTTGAAAAAGGAAAATTGCCCACCCGCTGCAGAGTTTTCTTAGCATATGTTACTGGTTAGCAACCTTCACAAACGTGAACATTCCAAATCACACTAGGGGTGCTAATTAAAAAAAAATAAAACCTTTCTAATTGTTAGCGAACCCTTTGACAGATGCATCTAGCTTCTGTTCTTTTTTTTTTTTAATTTTATTTTATAAGGCTTTTTTTTAATTAGTCTTTTTGTTCTGGTCTTAGAGGTGGAGATGTATCATATATACTAACTTATAAAATTGCTGGGGTAGAGGAGCTGGTTTGGGTGCACACATGAAGGTGTGCATGTATGCTCTGGAAGTGTTTGAGTGTATGTGTTGGGGGGGCAGGCAGAGACGTGCACAGAGGCCTGCAGTTAACCTTGAGCAGAGTTCCTTGAGAACTATCTACCTTAGTTTTTAAAACAGTGGGACCCAGAGCTCACTGATTTGGCTAGACTGGGTGGCCAGCAAGCCCCAAGGAGCCCCCTCCTTCTTTGCCTTTCTGGCCTGGATTACAAACACACACCATCACACCTAGCCTTTATACAAGTTCTGGGGATCAGACTCAGGTATCCATGTTTGCACAGCCAGCTCCCTAGTCCTAAAATTGCTGTCTTAATAGATGCAGAGACCTTACTGTTGAATGATTCCAGAAGCTGATTTCGGTCTCTTAGGGTTTGTTTTGGTGTGTGTGTGTGTGTGTGTGTGTGTGTGTGTGTGTGTGTGTGTAAACTGACTTTTTCTCCAATGTTTGGGTTTAAAAACTAACTTTTATTTACCCTAATTTTAGCATCTGAAAATTACCAGCAGTTCAGACAAAGCTTTAGAACATTGCTTACATTCCCATCTTGCTCTCTCTACACCCTTTTCTTTTAAGCATCACCTCTCTCTGACCCCATATGACTCAACAGGCCTTCCCCATCATGAAGCTAGGAGCTAAGTAAATCTCCACCTAAGGTGCTTTCATCAGCAACAGGAAAAGGAACTAACACAGGAAATCAGAGCTCTGACAAAGGTGGACTCTCCAAAATCTATAAACTCTTGCCACCCCAAACAAAAAGACAAATAGCTAATTTCAAAACAGGCTTAGGAGGTGAACAGATATTGTTCCAGTTAGACAGTAACCACAAAGAGATGTCCCGCATGAGTCACCGGGGAACTACAAATCAGAACCACATGGGCCCCACTCACCAGGATGGCCGCAGTCAGAAAGATGGACAGTCACAAGTGCTGCTGAGGACGAGAACCTGGGACTAACACATGTTGCTGGGACATGAGCTGACACAGCTTGGGAATTCCTTCCCACATGACCCAGCAATCCCACTCCGTATGGACCCAATGCTGTACACACAACCCTAAGTCCCCATGTTCAACCACTGCAGCAACAGTGCTCCACGGGGTGTGCCAGGGAGGCGACATAACCTCCATCTGGTCTCTTTCTTCAATAACAAGGCTCCAGTTTGATCCAAGGAAGCAGCACAGTCAACTAAAAGATATCTACTCCAGCCTCTCTCATGGCTGTTGTGGCTAATCTAGCCAGTGAGAGGTAAGCATAAGTGCTATGTAGGACTTTGGAGAAAATGCCTTTTTTCTTTTCTTTTTTTTTTTTTTTTTTGGTTTTTCGAGACAAGGTTTCTCTGTGTAGTTTTGGTGCCTGTCCTGGAGCTCACTCTATAGACCAGGCTGGCCTTGAACTCACAGAGATCCGCCTGGCTCTCTGCCTCCTGAATGCTGGGATTAAAGGCGTGCACCACCACCGCCTGGCCGGAAAATGCCTTTTTATAGAGCTATACTTCAGAGTGTTATTATCTAGAATACACAAAACTGTTAGAATTAAATGCCAAGAAACAACTGACAATCAATAAATGGGCCAATGAATTATTCTCAAAAGAAACAACACAAATGCCCAATACACACACACACACACACACACACACACACACATTATTCAACAATCTTGCCCATCAGGGGACTGCAAACTAAAACACTGTGCAATTTCATCTCACTGCAGCCTGAAAGTTTGTCCTTGAGAAAACAGCAAGGGTTGCTGAGGATGCGGTAAAGAGGAATGTGTGTGTGAGTAGCTGGGAGTATTAACTAGTACAGACACTACAGAAATTGGGGTGGAGGTTTCTAAAACGATTGAAACTGGAGGTACCATGTGACCCAGCTGTACCACATGCCCAAAGAACTCTACAGTTTACCTCAGAGATACCTGCTCATCCTGCTCATCAACACATGTTCATTGCCACTCTAGTCACAAGAGCAAGGCAATGGAACCAGTTAAGTAGCCATCTGCAGATAGATGGATCGTGAAACTGTGGTGCATAAACACAGTGAAATTTCATGCAGCTGCAAAGACAAACAAAGCTACGAAATCTGTGGGAAAGCGGAGAAGTGTTACATCTGGAGAAGTATGAAGCGAAGTATCTCAAACTCATAATGACAAATATCCCATGGTCTCTGTCCTATGCGAAGAAGCCTCACATTAAATGGTTATATTTATGTGTATATGTGGAGGTGAGTATGGGTATAGACTGTGAAGCCAGAAAGGGGATCGTGAGGGAAGACACAAGGGTACTGAGGAAGTGAGGGGCAGACAACAGAACACATGTGGCTCAAGAGCAGAAAGGAAGCCAGTGAGGTGGGGAAATGCCATAAGGACACCTAAGCCTTTGTATGGTAATTAACATTTTTTTCCTCTCTTTTTTAAGAGCTGCTTTGGCTGGAGAAGGAACCCTATCATCCTTCCCCCTTCCCCCTATCACACTGTCTGTAATGCAGATGTGATGGCTGACACTTCAGTAGCCACTATAGATCATGAGGCAGTAGGCCCAGAGAGCAGAACTAGAGAAACAGAAAAGTTGAGTTTTCTGGTAACTATGGGGATAGTACCTGGCCAGAGATTCTCTCCACACTTCTCTGGCTTGGTGTTTGGTGTGTGTGTGTGTGTGTGTGTGTGTGTGTGTGTGTGTGTGTGTGTGTTATACCTAGTTACTACTGTTACTTGGGACTTTGTCTACATATAGTTGAAATGTAACCCTAATTTAAAATTGAGGGTTAAGTACATACTGAGTCAAACAAGAATGAAATACAGCTCACCTTAAAAGGAGTCAAATTAAAATTGTTCTACCATGGTCATTTTTCCAGCTAGTGCTCTACAGTTGGTATTTTATGTTGGAGGCCTTGGGATCCTACTAGGTTATTTTGAAGACACTCACCAAGGCCTATTTTATGGAGTTACAGAATTGCTGAAAAGACTGGTCTCAATTCACCATGCACACACATTACATTTTGTATGTACTTAAATTCCATCTTAGCAATTGCTTCCACAAACCAGCCTCCGAGGAGCCAAGGAGCTCCCACAGAGCCGAGCTCTGAAGAAGCAAATGTATTTACACGACCTTTGTACCGCTGGTTGGGGGAGCGGAGGCAGGGCTGATTCCAAACACAGTCAGATGATTAAGCTCAAAGATTTCTATGGTTTAAAATCAGTGTTGTCCCAGGCTCTCCAGTACAATCAGGTCAGAGCCCAGAAAAAACAGCAGCAGTTCTCTTGAGGCTGAAAGAGATAGGATCCTAACTCGGCTATTTGTTTAGCTGTTTACTTACGGCCCGTGTGCTATTTATCAGACGGCGTGTTATTTATAATCCAGCAGCAGGCTGATTGGGTATTAGTGGGTCAAGAACAGCTTTTCCTTGCTTGCCTCATGTTCTTTAGAATTCAACCCACAGTGACGTAAGTGAGGATGAAGCCTTTGGAGAAAGGAAAGATCTTTGCATACAGATCCCCCGCCCCCTGTGGTGGGATGCATCCAATTCTGGGCATATTACAAGGACAAGAGCTGGTAACCCAAGTAAAACTCCTTGGAGGTTAAAGTCCTGGTTTTCTCTGGGATTACGGGCAGTGGTCTGAGAGAAGGAATTCTGATCAAATGACTTCGTCCCGTCTCCAGATCTTGGGTAGAATGTTTCCTCTCCGCTTGTAGGACAGCACACGCCTGTGCTGTTCAGTCTCCTCTTGTAGAACACACAGGTCCCTGGACAGCAAATTCATTTTGACAAAGTTCACTTGCTGAGACCCACGTGCTTAAAGGAAAAAGAAGAAAGTCGATGGCTGTCATCGCAGGTACGTCCCTCAGGTGTCCCCAGTTGTCCCTTTCTTACTCGTCATATGATGGTGATCTCCGAGGCCTGATTTGGAGTCACAAAAGATACATACCTCTGGGTGTGTGAGCGCATTCTAGAGAGGCTTAAGTGAGGAGAGAAAACCCACCCTGAATGTAGATGCACTAGCCTCCTGGGCTCTCCTGGACTGAACAGAAAGGAAAAAGCTAACAGAACACAAGCATTCATCACCCTCTGCTCCCCGACTGTGGATTCCACGTGACCAGCTCTGGAGAGATGGAAGTAGGAGGCTCCCGGGTGCTGGCTTACCAGCCAGCTGCAGACACAACTGGATCTGTCCTCCTTGTCATGATGTGACTGCACCTTCAAACCTGAGCCAAGATGAATTCTTCCTTCCTTAAATTCCTTGCACCAGCAACAAAGTAACTAATACACTGACAAAAGTTTGGTTTTCTTTCATCAGCAACAAAGTAACTAATACATTGACAAAAAATTTGATTTTCTTTCACCAGCAACAAAGTACCTAATACACTGACAAAAGTTTGGTTTTCTTTCATCAGCAACAAAGTAACTAATACACTAACAAAAGTTTGGTTTGCTGGATTTAGATTTTTCAGCAGGGTGGACACAGCAGTCATTCTGTGAATAGTAAGTAAAAAGCAGTGACAATGAAGAAAAATTACCAACTGCAAACTAGAAATTTGCTAATGCATGACCCTACAAAAAGAAATTCTGAATACATGAGGACAGCCCATTCTATTCATCCAATCCTCATGCCAATGATCACATAAAAAAAAAAAAAGGAAGTCTTTGTGATTTATAAAGAAGCACCTGGGTTGTGATGAGATGGTTAGGGTACCATGCTGCATGTAGGCCTATTAGAACCAAGAATAATAATATAAAATAGATATGGGATAATTTCATTGTGGCTACTGAAAGATTGCCTGGCATATAGCACATAGCTCAGTTTAGCTCAGACCTGAATTCCTATTTGCTAAAATCTGGCTAATGACACCTAGGCACGCTTTCAACATCAAGAGGTATGTGTGATAAGATTCATAGCAGTACTGTGTGCATGTACAGGCACACACACACACACACACACACACACACACACAATTTTATAAAGGCTTAAGAAAAGAATCTGCAGCTTCAGAGGGCTTGGAAAAGAGATCAGTTGGTAAAAAATGCTTGCTATATAAGCATCAGGACCCAAGTTCGATTCCCAGAATCCATGTAAAAAAGCCAGGCGTGGTAGCATGGACACATAACCCCAGCACTGAAGAGGCACAGACAGGAGGCTCTCCCGGGCTTGCTTGTCAGCATGTCTAGATAAAAAGCAAACCCCAGGCCAATGAGAAACCCTGTCTCAGAAAATCAGAAAACACAGTGGACAAGATGTGACACCTGAGGCTTACCTCTGGCCTCCAGAAACATGTGTACACATATGCACTCACACATACATACACATGAGAGAGAGAGAGAGAGAGAGAGAGAGAATATCTCATCTATTTTTTATTCTAAAACCAGACCAAAGTGTTCTAGACAGAAAATAGCCCCATATCCTGAGACACTACAGGACCTCAGTGCCTTGACTGTTAGGCCTATGCCAAAGTTGACTTGATTCTAACACATATCTATTTCCAACAATGGCCAATTACTACCATCTAGTCTTCAGTTGAGAGATGCTAAAAGAGGAAGGAAATGAATGTGTTTAGTTCATGTAGCAAGAAAAAAGCTCTTTCCAATGTCTCTCATTACATCTTCTGCCCAGCCCTGGAAGGAGAGGCAGTTTTGAGGGGCTAAGCCTGCTCATCCTCAGCCAGCTACTAAGTACTTATGTCCACAGGAAACTATTTCTGGCACCAGATTCAATTCTGCCTCAACCATAGAGCAAATGAATCACAGAAGAGTCGAGGAAGATTTCCTGTAGATCTGGCATAGACTTGATCTGGGCAGCACAGTGTACTCTAGTGTTTAAACCTCAGATCTGCCCATTGTGAACCATGAAACTGCCAATTCAAAATCCCACAGAATACATCCAGCCCCCACCCCCTTCAGAATGCAGGAAGGCATTTAGCCAGGGCCGTGCTTCTGCTGAGAAGTGCTATATTGTCTTGCATAATCACTTTTCCACAAGTTTCTCTACCTGTTGCATTTAATGAGTACACGGTTTTGCTCTACCCAGAAAGCTGGTGAAGCTTTTCAACACTTGATTCATGCTGGGGAAGTAGAGCAGCCATGAAAGCTGGGACAAGCACAGTCTAAATCCTACCCCTTATGTGGTGCTGGGGCCCTGATCTCCCAGCCCTGGGAATTGGAAATGCAGCCTGCATCCTGACATATTTTCATATGAAGAAGATAACAACTACAAATGAATTCATCCCAGTGACAGCGGTATAACTGTTCAGAGCATCCACCCTCAAAGTCCCCTTCCAAAATCTCCACCTTAGCTCAAGTATTCAAATCATGCCAGCTGCCAAGTACCTTTCCCAACTGCACATTCCCTTTCTCATTTCCTAACTGTTCCATATACTGGTCTCAAAGGACCTCAGGCCATGTCAAGCATGGTTTATGGTTATTGACTTGAATTCAGTCTCAGGGCTGATTCTTGGGCCATCATGCACTCTCTCTGATTAACCATCTACTGGTCACTGCAGGAATAGCTCATAAATGAGAAGACCCTGGAGAGTTGACTGAAAAGAGAGACCTCAAGGTACCTGACCGTTGCCATGGGTGGAAGAGCAGATGAGGGAGGAGGAAAATGATGGCAGGGAAGGAAAAAGATGAGTGGAAAGTAGCACACAAGGGAGAGAGGAAAAGAAAAAGGGAGTATCTTAGTTTTCTATCGCTATAACAAAACATCATGACCAAGGTAACCTACAAAAATTGAGGTGTTTAATTGAGCTCACAATTTCTGAGGGTTAGCATCCATGATGGCAGAGAGGAGGCGTAGACAATGTCATGAACACTGATAGCTCACATCTTGATCTATATGCAAGAAACAGTGACCACGGTGGGAATGGCAGGAGTCTTGGAAACCTCAAAGCCCACCCCCAGTGACACACCCCCTCCAACAACACCACACCTCTTAATCCTTCCCAAACAGTTCTACCTGTATCTAGGGACCAAGTATTGAAACATATGAGCCTATGGGGGCCATTCTCATTGGTACCATCACAGGGAGGGAGAGACAGAGAGAGTTGGGGGGAAGAAAAGCAGGAAGTAAGTCGGTTTTTACTGAAAGGATTTTACAGATGCTGAACAAAAAAACCACAGGCAGGGTCAGAAAGATCATGCAAGACTGACAGTTGGAGTTCAATTTTTGGAATTCACAGTAGAGAGAATGAGTCAACTCTAGAAGCTGACTTCCAATCTCTGTACTCAGGCCATGGTGCACACATGTATGTCACAGACACACAGACACACACACAGACACACACACACAGAGACACACACACACACACACACACACACACACACACACACACACACGCACACACATGGGGGGAATAACCCATAGGCAAGTGGCTCCCAGTGGCATTTATCAGAGGGAAAGGAAGGACACTCCCATTACAGCCCACCTACCACTTCTCAGAACTTTCCCTCTGTTAAAGTTCCTTTCATTCTTATGCCATCCTGTGAGAGCTATAACATGGTCCCCAGTCAACAGATGAGGAAATTTAAGTTAAAAAAAAAAAAAAAAAGGTTAAAATGTGTATGTCCTTAAAAGTATCTGTGATGTCACAGCAATTTTTTTTTGTTATCTGTATAGAACAATAGGTGGGAAGACCCACACTTCGACACCATCTACCAGGTTTGTCCCAACACACTCAACTTCATGCACCAAGCTTTTGAAAAAGGAATTATCATCAATTAGGAATTTCATTTATTTCCAGTGCTTCAGCCAGCAAATGTGGAATCACAGATATAAACATTACCCTTGAGACTGGAGGCATGTCCACACATCTGGGCTGGGCCAGGAAAGGCAGGGTCCCCCCGGAGGGCACCATCCAGGCCCAAGCAGGGCAGCTCAAGTGGACTCCACACTACAGCTGATTTTCCAGCTGTTATCTGAGGAATTCAGGCAGAGGCTGCCAAATGAGGCCCAATGAAGTCAGAAATCACAGCCGTTTATTGTAGAAGGTGTAAAACCAATACAGCATCTACCTACTTGCTTCTTAAATT
Organism: Peromyscus nudipes; assembly: GCA_902168325.1. Classification (NCBI taxonomy): domain Eukaryota; kingdom Metazoa; phylum Chordata; class Mammalia; order Rodentia; family Cricetidae; genus Peromyscus; species Peromyscus nudipes. Next base: position 37,020 of record CABHPH010145502.1, on the reverse strand, counting down.
AAAAGAAGAAGAGGAGGAGGAGGAAGAGAAAGAGGAGAAGGAAGAGGAGGGGGAGGAGGAGGAGGTAGCCTTGTTTTCCACATTCACATTCAAACTGAAATGGAACAAGTGGTTATAAAAAGTTCTCTGAGCGCCACTGAAAAGACGAGCACAGGTTGAGAGTCGTCGGAGGGATTCTGCCAATATCTTCCCCATGAGCGCTGCATGGACAGACAGGTACAAACATCCAAACTAAGAAAACTCATGAGCATGCCCGTGCATGAGCAACAAGCAGACCCTGTAGACTGTCTTATTTACTCAAGCTGATTCCCTCTCCATTTCCTCACTCTGCCCAAACCCCTCCTGTCTGTTCGACGCAGTGCAACTTGCTACAGGTGTAAAAGCTAAGGACAGGCAAAAGCCTAAGTCCTTTAGCAGCCAATGAGTCAAAGCAGGTAGCCTGCCAGGCCCACTCGACCCTTCCAGGTCTCTCTCTAGCTCTTCAGCTTTTGCTTTGGTTCAGACCAACACGCTAACACACGACTAGAGGAAGAGCATTCTAGGTGTGTCTTCCTGTCTTGCAGGATCTAGTCATGTGGGTGCTGTCTGAGGGCCCTCCCCACACCACCTCTCTAGGTAACACTTCCCAGAGGTACTTCCTCCCTCTAGAGACCTCCACAGGGGCCAGGGATGTCCCCATTCTCCCTTGCAGCTTCCCTGCCTCCTGCCCCCTCTCTTCCAGTATCCAATTCTTCTCAATCATTCCTATTTTGAGTGTGCCATCTGTTTCCTGCTGGGACCCTGACTGATACCAGGAGGCAGCCCCATAAACAGACAATTATGGCATAATGTAGAACAATAAAAAACAATATATTGCTCTCAGCAACCTAAGAATGCTTAAGTCTGATTGCCAGAAGTGAATGTCCTGGTACCATCTCTGTTAACCTCTTTAAGCTTCACTTTGTGCCTCTGAAAAACAAGGTTATGGGAGTGCCAATAGTCTGAGGAGTGAAGAGAAGATGCACACAGGGTATCTGGCACCAAGATGAGGCCTGTATCAATGTTAGGAAACACCCAGGAGGAAACCTTCAATTAACTACGCAGTTCCTTCAGAGAGGGTGCCCCACACATGTCTGTAAGTCACTGGAATACCAGGAAAATTAAGTACCTGGGACACAGAGAAAAAACCAATAGCAGAGGGCACTAGAACACAGGACTGCACAGAGCAGATGATGCCAAGCTACCTTCAGTAGAAAGTAGCTGGCTCTTGACCAGCTCACATTGTATAGTATTAACTATGCATCCATATGCACAGCGGGTACAAGTACACGGGGGACTGAAAACCACATCAAATATGAGGTGGTGCAGACAAGTGAGTGTGAGGACCGCATAGGGACAAGGAGGAGGGATGAGAAGAGGCCAGAGGTTAGGCAGGGGCTTTGGGGGAGGCCTTGAATATTGTTGCAAAGAAACACGTCTCTGTTCTAAAAGCCAGGGGAGCATTAAAGTTGGCAGTGGGCACAAACAAGTTTGATGCTGAGATGGCTCAGCCTGGCTCTGACCAGGGCATACCATAAATAGAACGGGCATGTTCTGCACATTTGCTGATGAGCAGATTCATACCAGCAGTTCTGCATACCAAGGTCTGTCACCTCCTTCCATCCTTCCAACACCCATGCCAACACACATAATGGCATGATCCAGACAACTCAACCAGGCAAAGATCTTTCCATGAGTTCTCATCCATTATCAGATAATTGATATGCTATAATAAAAGATCTGCATTTGGCCTTTGTCCCCTATTTCTGTCTTAGGTCTCCTAAAACCCGTGGAATCCTGAGTGATGAGTAACTTTCATGTGCTGATAAGGTGAATCACTGGAGGGCAAAATTCTTTCAGGGTGGTCTCCAGGAGCCCTGAGAAGGAGAGGGGCTGCAGAGAGGCTCTAATCACCAGCAGCCAATGATTCAGTCCATCTTGCCTGTACTAGTCCCTTTTTCTCTTGAGGTGACCAAGATTCCTGACAGACCCCACCTAAGACAGGAAGGGTTTATGTGAGCTTACAGTTTCAGAGGGTTCAATCCGTGGTCACATGGCCCTGTATGCTTGGATAGAACAACATGGCAGAGGACTCAGGTTTGGTTCCCAGCACCCACAAAGTAGCCCATAACCATCTGTACCTCCAGTTCCAGGGGATCCAATGACATCTTCTGATTTCTGCATGCAGCAGGCAACACACATAGTTCATATACACACATGCAGGGGAAACACTTGTTAAGGTTTCTATTTCTGTGATGAAACAACCTGACCAAGAGTTTCTATTGCTGTGAAGAGACACTATGACCATGGCAACTCTTATAAAGAAAAACATTTCATGGAGGTGGTAGCTTACAGTTCTCAGAGATTTAGTCCATTATCATCATGGCGTAGTGCATGGCAGCATGCATAAATACAATGGGCATGTCCTGCTGCAATGTTCAGCAGACGTGGTACTGGCTCCATCTTGATCAGAAGGCAACAGGAAGGGGACTGTGACACTGGGTGTATCTTGAGCATAAGAAACTTCAACGTCTGCCCCCACAGTGGTACACTTCCCCCAACAAGGCCATACCTAATCCAACAAAGCAACAACTCATATTCTCTATGAGATTATGGGGACCAATCACATTCAAACTACCACAGGGTTTATTTACTTGGCTTATACTTCTACAATATAGTCCATCACTGAAGGAAGTCAGGACAGGAACTCATGCAGGGCTGGAACCTGGAGGCAGGAGTCAATGCAAAGGCCATGGAGGAACACTGCTTACTGGTTTACTCAGTCTACTTTCTTATAGAACCCAGGACTACCAGCCCAGAGATGGTACCACTCATAATGGGCTGGGCCTCTCCCATTAATAATGCCCCACAGGCTCATCTACAGCTGGATCTTATGGAGACATTTTCTCAGTTGAAGCTCCCTCCTCTCTGATGACTCCAGCTTGTGTCAAGTTGACATAAAACTATCCAGCACAACACTCAGATACATAAAGTAAAAAAAACAAATCTTCAAAACACACACACACACACAGAATTAGAATGAATTGCAGTGTACCTGTTGGCTTTAGAAAATTGGAGAACTACATACCTATTGACTTTAGAAAATTGGAGAACTACATGATATATATATGTATATATATGCATATATAATAACATATATAATAAACAAAACCACAAAAGCTTCATATATTGGGAGTTAGACATGGTTATTTTTAGAAAAAAATAAAGGCTTGGCACCCATAAAATCTCTACTCCATTGTATGTGGGGAACAGTGCCTGCCCTATTCCTGCTGAGAGACATTCCCTGAGCCCCATGACCTGGCTAATCCAAGAGGACTATGCTCTCCTGAATGGCTCTGCCCCACTGACTCAGCTTCTGACTCAACCGTCCTCCTGGGTGTGTGCACAAGAACGATGACACACCCCAAAGCTGTCACACTCAATGTCCCTGCTCTTTGTCCTCGGGCTCAGAGGTCTAGAGACCAAAGCAGACTAGCCAAGGAATCTGTTGTTATGCTCACCCCACCCCCATGCCCTAAACATGGGCAACCAGCCTGTGTACAGGATGGAGTTGATGGGCCCTCTTCTCCTCTACTGAACACCTGTTTATTGGATACAAGTCTAGGACTGGGTCCACCAAGAAGCACGGCCCGAGACAAGGCTCTGAGTACGAGGGCATATTTGGGAGTTGATCCCCAGTAGACAACAGGGAAGTAAGACAAAGACAGGGAGGAAGCCAGTCTTGGATGTATTAAAGAGCAGGGTACACAGATGGCAACCAGAGATCACCCCACGGGCAGCCTTGGCAGATGCTATGAAACACATCTCAGAATAGGGCCTCCAAGGACAAGGGGGCTGGAGTACTTACTCTCCCACTCTGTCTCCTAGTTGGCTAAGGACTGTTCCTGGGCAGTTACCTCCACGTACCCCTGACCTGGACCATGTGCATTCTGAGGTCACCAAAAAGATCTCTTGGGGAGCGTAGCTGTGGAGGCCTTGGATACAAGGTGCAATGTGGGCCCAGGTGGCCCAAGTTAAGCACCTGGTTCCCAAGGACTCTATCTACCAGATAAAGTACTGGGTCTCAAGGGGGAGTGTGAGCCAGTTAAGAGGTAGCTGTAACCAAGCAAGTAAAAAAAAAAAAAAAAAAAAAGCCGGGCGGTGATGGCACACGCCTTTAATCCCAGCACTCGGGAGGCAGAGCCAGGTGGAGCTCTGTGAGTTCAAGGCCAGCCTCGTCTACAGAGCGAGATCCAGGACAGGAACCCAAAATACATAGAGAAGCCCTTGAAAAACCAAAACCAAAACCAAACAAAAACTCAGGATACTCCCAGGACAGTGCTGTGAGCAGCAATGGGCAGTCAGACTACGTCGGGCCCAGGAGAAAAGTCAAAAGAAGACGAGATTACTTCTAATAATAGGCCGTCTAGCCAAACAGACCAAAATGGTATCACATCCACATGTTGTCAGTGCAACATGCCTGCATCTGTTTTGTCACGTCAACTCTTGGAAACTAATACGGCTTATACTCACATCTCAAGTTGGAGAAGCCGCACTTCAAGTTCTTAGCAGGCACTTGTGGCATCAGGCGACGATGTTAGAGCACCATGGACGAAGACTCATCAGCAGTGACTTAAGGCACTCAGAATAAAATCTAAGCCCCACATGTGGTCAACCCCTGACCTCACTTTCCAAGCCTTTGACTTTTGTGACATCACAGACCTGGTTTTTTGTCACTTCTGGATCAGACACGCCTTGGGCATTTGCACATGCCACCCCAGAATAGCCTGCACCCAGATCTCTGCAAGCTGATCCCATTATCCTTGAGGTCTGACTGCATATGGTCCCTCCTTCCTCCCCACGCCCTTCTCACTTCGGATCGATTGCTCTCTCTTTGCCCTGGCTTATTTTCTTAAGTTACAGACCATCAAAGATTATCTTGTTCTTTCATGTTTTTTATTGACGCCCCTGTCTTGCTTGCTGTGCACTGAATCCCCCAGCTTCTGCAGCGATGCCTGGCAAAATAGCAGGTGCTTTATAAATATTTGCTGGATAAATGAATAAACAAGCAACGGTTCTGGAGAATGCGGCCAAGAGGAGCGAACAAACCAATTCTGACAGCAAGTAGCATTATGAGAGATTCTCATCGGCATTCCATCACATGGCGCTACCGCCCAACAGAGGCTTGCTCAAAAAATGGAAAACCAGTGACAACAGGGAAATGGGGCTGGAAGGGAGAGAAGGAAGTGGCGACTTTAGCCACAGAGAACTTCAGAGAGGAGCCAAGCCTTGGAGGATATGTGTGTGCTAGGTAGAAGAGAGAAACGTATGTGCAAAGGCACAGGCAGAGAAGAGCACTGTCAGCCCATGTCACCAGTGTCCCCTATCTACTCATCTCCTCTGATGCCACAAAAAGGCTTGCAAGGCTCTTTATTCATTCTTCTATATAGAAATGGCATTGCCCATCCAATCTGGTCCATAATATCCATTTCTTTCCCAACCTGGCAGGCAGATTGCTCACTTCTCAGCCCTCTCCTCTCATGGGCTCTGCAAGCTGAGAGCAGATGCTTATAGCCAGGTAAGCCTGAGACTCGTATCTCTATCCCACACCTTCTATGGGAAAAAAAAGACACACTTGTCAGCACATTGGAAATCAGGAGGCTGGGAGCACCAATCCATCAGGAGCCAACATGGGGAACTGGCCTACCTGAGAATGGATCTAATGCAGAACAGAGGGCAGAGCACAAAGGACCTACTATGTGCTGGGCACAGTGCTAAACACTTCTTTGAAGTTGTTGATTTGCAGCCACACGTGGGATTTATTATTAATTTAACCCCAGGTGAATCAATCAGAGCTCACACAATAGTAGCTTGTTCAAGGTCACACAGCACAGAAGGGGCTGGAGAATCTTCCTGAGAGGCATGGAGGTACCACAACCAAAGGAGGAACCAGCATCCAATGACTCCAGTGGTATTCTTGCATCCAGGAGAATCTGAAGCCAGCATCCACCTGAGAGACAGCCAATGGCTACAGAACAGCACCATCACCCATCTCCCTGTGAGGTGAAAGGACTCTCCCAAAGCCCCTCAGCAGTTGGGTACCACAGGTAAAACCCCAGATCTCTTGTCTACTCTCTAGACATAACTACTTTCCCTGCGTACAGCTCGGCGTGACGACTACCCTTTGTGACATAAACATGATTTCTCCTATTTGAACCCTGAGACAGGGAAGCCAGAGTCCTCTGGGGTTAAACATGCTATTGATGTGACAAGTCAACAGCTCATCCTTTGCTTACAGCCCAAGAAAATTACAGCAGTCCAGGGGTGACAGCCTCCGACCAGACAAACATGGAGGTAAGATGGAATAACCTGAAGTCACCAGCAGTGAAGGGCTTCTCTGATGAGGGTAATAACACTAACGCTTTCCCCTCTACATGTGGCAGACCTGCTCTTAGCAAGCAACAATGACAATAGTTCAGATACAGCATCAAAGTTATCAGCGTTGCTATGGACTTTAAATAGACAAGTGTTTGTCATGTGTTATAATTCCTATCTTCCAACTACTACTCAGAGAACCTCAGTTCTTAGCAGAGGGGAACAAGCAGGACACAGGAAGTTGGGTGTGAGTTGGGTGTGAGAGGGTGGTACCTCTTACTGTCTGGGGAAACCTGGACAAGTCATCTCTGAATGACTCCCCAACGGCCTAAGCATCCATTCATTAACGACAATGACCAAGTGGCACTGGCTCTGAACCTATTCATAGCAGTAAGCAAGGCAGATGATGCCCCACCCTTCCAGAGGTCATAATGTAGGGAGACAGAGAGAGAAGGTGAATGGTGAGAGCAAGATGGTGCCACATATGTACACACACTTTGGGAGTTTGCGTGAGGCTTGATGGAGCCACACCAAGCAAAGAGCACAGCCTCTGGGTGTTGTGGCTAAAGGTCTGCATCCAGGAAGCCCCGGGAATGGAAAGAATAAACTTTAATAAACCAAGAGAACTCTGTTCTGGCTAAAGCATAGATAAACAAAGAGGCTAGTGGTGGAGATACAAAGAGGCTCAGGCAGGACAGACAGTGGAACAGAGGGTTTACCAGGGGACATGGGAAGGACTTCCTTAGTGCTCAGTGCCTGTCCTGCTTCCACATGGCTCCTGCCCCTTGGGTCTGCAGCTTGTCACATCAAACTCATATCCACATTCACCAGCAGGGGGCCGGACATGAAGGGGCAGTGACCTTAATCCGCATTTTAGAGGAAACCAGTAGTAAACAATAGGTCCAAATTCTGTCATCGATCCCACGAAATTAGTGGAACAAAAGAGCCCCAGCAGGAATGGGTAAGAGCCGTAGCCTCTGACCACGTGTGCATGTACACTGGAGCAGTTTCAGAGGGGAACAGGGCTGTCCTCCGCTGATGGTCACGTGTGTGAGGTTATCCAAAGAGCCAAGCAGACCAGAGACTCCTGGACACACGCTGATTAAACTCGACCACCTGTGCTTCTGCCTGGCTAGCATCCAGGACTTGTTCTCATGTATTATATTCCAAGTTCCCATAGGGGAAGCCATCCTTCCCTATTGTTCCTATGAGGCTGACCTTCAACCTCTCCCCTAACTCTGAGAACGGTCAGGTGACACAGGACTGTCCTATCAGCATCTTCCATCATCTGGTCCACAGTGACTGAAACAAGGCTGGGGAAACCAATTGAGAGCTCCTGGGAAGCAAAGCTCTCTGTCTTCTGGGATTGTTAGCCTGGTAGCTATAAGGCAGGTACTTCTGAAAGTCCCTACAAGGAGAACCAGAGAATTACGCCATCACCATTTTGTGGTCTCGGGGAGGCTGTTGGGAACCTTTATGGGCTACATTCTGACTGGCAGAAGTAAGTTACACGGGATGGGCACAGGAAGGTTATGCCTACCCCCGATTTCCAGTCTCCCTTGATGCTCCCTGGTCCACCATGATGTGAACAACCTCCATGACATGCTGCATCTACCATGGATTATGCTGCTCCAGCACACCCTCCCTGACATGACAGACCTAAATTCCCGAAACCATAAACCAACCTGTTTCCACCAGGTATCATGGGTACAGTGACCTGAAAGTAACTAATAACGAGATGAAGGGGAAGGGTTTTGGTGGTGAAGCAGAAAGAAAAGAGAGAGCGAACTTTGGAATCTGATGGCTGCTGGGGCTAAGTTTTACCCTTAACTGTCACATGAACAATGAAATCCCTTCATTGCTTAAGCTGACCTCAGATGGTATGACAGTTAATCAGCTGGATTTGGTAGCAACCAGCAGACAAAGCCCTGGACATGTCTGTGAGACTTCCAGAGAGACTTAGCTGAGGAAGACCAACCCCGCATGAGTGCTACCACCCTGTGGGCTGAGGTCTCGGACAGAACGAAAAGGAGAAAGCGAGATGAACTCTAGAAAGCCCCTCCCTCTGCTTCCTGACAGTGGACACGGTGTCACCGGCCGCCTCCGATTTCTTGCTACCATGCCTTCCACACCACAAACCAGAATCAACCCTTCCTTCCTCACACCACTTTGTCAGATGTTTTATCACAGTCAAGAGAAAAGTAAGTAATGCAGCTGGGGTTCTGTCCCTCGGAACTAAAACTGCTGACACACAGGCAACACGCTCCCTCACAACTAAGTGTGCCACTCTGTAAGCCTCAGCTTGGTCACTCCCTCCTAAGAATGGAGTGGGGCAGGTGGAAATTCAGACAACGTCTGGCCGACGTACTTGGGAACACCGAGCTGAGACCCGTGCCTGGCAGACCCACTCATCACTGCATTGAAGAAAACTCCGTTTCCCCCTCTCTGGAAGTTTCGAACACAGCTCAAAGCCGGCTCCCCTCAGCCATGAGCTGCAGTTCCAGAGCCTAACGGTTAATTATCTTGCTGCTAATGAAAGGAGAAGCCATGAGCTGTGGGCCAGCTCCCGGCAGCCAGCCCTGTTAACGACCTGTCTGCAGTTCCTTTGTAAACCTTAAAACCGCCCTGTTCAATAGTTCTGCGGCTTCGCCAAAACAGTCACTCCCCATTTCGGCTTGGCAAGCACATTTTGACTGTGGAGGTGATGTTGCCGCTTGAGCTATCAATTGGCAGGAAAACCCATATACTTGTTTATCAGCATCAAAGACCCCTTTCAGGAGGACACAGTATAGTTAGTTTTTTTTTTTTTATAAACAACAAATTCCCTATTCAAATCTGTACCGTGCATTCATCAACGTTAATATGGAATGGCTATCTAGACCGCTATTTCCTTTTGAGGTATCTTAGTAAAAGTTCTTATCAACAAGGACAACTGTGAAAACAGAGACCAAGGTCCATGAAAAGGGCCCAAGTCCCATCTAATCATTGTCAATCGCTTGGATAATACATAGGAGTATTGTCGCGCCTGGGATGGATTCTACAAAGAACGGGCCTGCATCCGGCACTTTATGTTCATGCTCAACTGAGCCGCGGTCACCAAATGTGTATTTTTCAAATGTGTCTCTCCTAGTAAGCACTGTAAGCAGCCACCATGCATTTGTAGTATGGTGGAGGTGTCAGACCTAGCCAGAGAAAATGCAGATTGCCAGGGGAAGGCCTCAGGGAGGGAGCTGCGGAGAGAGATCAGCTGGTAAGCTTACTTTGCAATCATGAGGACCTGAGTTCCAATCCCTGGCACTCACATAAAAAGCTGGGTGCACATCTACCAGTGCCAGGGAGGCAGAGAGAGACAAGAGGCTCTCCAGACTTCACTGGCCAGCAAGGCTAACTAAAGTGGGGAGCGCACGGTTCAGTGAGAGACCCTGTCTCAAAAAAAAGAAGATGGGAAGTGACTGAAGAAGACACCCAACACTGTCCTCTGGCCTCCACATGTGTATGTACACACACACACACACACACACACACACACACACACACACACACACACTAAAGGGGAAGAAAATAAGAGGAAAGTAAAGGAAGTAGAGAGGAAGCAGCCACAGAAAAGACAGGTTATAGAGTAGGTAAAGAGCTATTTGAGAAGCTTTCACTTTGCCTGAGATGTGGGCATCTGAATGCCAGGAGCACAGTGTCAGGAGGTACAGAGAAAGCGGCCGAGAAGGCAGAGAAATGGCAAGAAGCTGAATCCTGAGACAGGACAGCATTTGTGAGAAACACAGAGGAAGCCAGTGAGTATGATTAGAAGCAAGGTAGGGGTGGGGGTCCAGGCAGCAAGGGGCAGAGTCTCTAGATAATGGGCAAGAGGTGCTGTAGCCATTGACACAACATGCAGCCCAGCATAATTCAATGTCATGTGGAAACAGGAAGAGTCAGCCATGGTAGACATGAGATCTGAGCATTCCTTACCTGAAATGCTCAGGGCTGGATTTGTTTGAGTTTTCAAATTTTCTCCATTTTGATATTTGCATATACATAAGGAAGTCTCTTGTGGATAAACTCAAGTCTAAACACGAAATTCATTTCTGTTTCATCAACACTTCAGGAACACAGCCAGAAGGGAATTTCAAATATCCTGAATACCATACATAAAATGAAGTCCCATGGTGTGGAATTTTCCACTTGTGGCATCGTGTTCGAGGCCCGAAGAGTCTCTGATTTTGAAGCATTTTAGATTTAAAATGTTTGGAATTGGGTGCTCAACCTACATCAAGTTTGAGGTGCCTGTTGAGAGTTAATACAGGCACTTGGGCTATCAAGTCTAGAACTTGGAGGTATAATGTGGAAGTCACCATGCTACAGACAACTTCGAAAGCATTCCAGGATTGGCTGGAACACAGGCACTGAGAAAGAAGGGGCAGTAACCAGAGGGCATCTGGGTGGGCATGGGCTGTGGAGACTCAAACACAGCAGATTTCAGAGTGAGGGAGGGGCAGCTAGGTCAAGTGCTTCTTGGAAGCTGAACTGACTTGAAGATTAATTCCAAAGCCCAGACATTCAGAGCCAGGTAGGATGCATAAGGCTCACCCTCAAAGGGCTTTGCTAAGAGCCTGGGATACAAGCAAGAACTGCAACCTCTAGGACCAGCTGCCCACAACTAAGTTCTACTTAGGCCATGTACCAGCACAGTGCTCTTAAGCAGTTTTCCAGACCTCCAAGGACTTCAACATGTGCAAATAACGATTCTGTCTTCTCACAAGGTTGCTGTCCGGTTGAAAGTTAACCAGCAGCAAGTGCTTAGAAGAGAAGGAGCAATGTTGGGCTCATGTTAAGTACATGGGGTTATTTACTACCGTGTTTTTGTTGTTCTGATTTATGCCAAGTACCAAGTACATACTTCATATGTATTGTGCCCCCACTTAACAGATGAGGAAAAGTGCCTAGGACCACAGAGTAAGGTTTCAGGTGGACCCAGCATTCACGACCAGGTCAGACACTGTGTGCTCTTAATGATTACTGTGAAATCCCACTTTTTGATGCCAAGATGTCTGGTTGAGGTCCTCTGTAAGGAAACTGGCTGACTAATACACTAATTGTGCTCTACTGTGCCTTCCCACAGGTAATGATTGTTTTTACATTAGTGCTGGTGTGTCTGACAGGGATGGGTATGTCATGTGTCATAAGGCCATTTGGCTGTTGTGTAAACATCAAATTCACACAAACTCAGATGGTATGGGTCAGTAACCACTGGACGTGACCTCTGGGAGCAGTCAAGAGGCATAGGAAACGTGAACTGTGTAAGCCTGCTGCAGGCAGACCACTCAAGACTCTTGGATGGCAGAATGCTTTTCTTATTAATAGTAGTATACTCTAAAACAATAAAAAGTACAGTAAATACATAAACACATAGTGTAATCTTCATTATCACTGTCTGGTATGATGTGTATCATGGTATGTGCTGTTCCTTTACAACAACGCATGCCCAGTACAATGACAGCCTGTGACAATAAGTGTCCTGCTCTTATAGGACCACTGTTCCATATCTGATGTGTGCTTGCTCAGAACATTGCTATGCAATGCCTATGACTACAGTTAGCTACTTTATATTTCACAAGACACAACAGTTGAGGAGCAGGATAGTAGGAGGCCCTTTCCAGACTCAGTTGTATCAGAATTACATGTAGTTGGTTGCTGTGGGATGGTCTGTATGTCAAACATGTTGCTTATTGGTCAATAAATAAAACACTGATTGGCCAGTGGTCAGGCAGGAAGAAGTATAGGCGGGACAAGGAGGAGAGAATTTTGGGAAGTGGAAGGCTGAGGAGACCCTGCCAGCCGCCACCAGGACAAGCAGCATGTGAAGATGCCGGTAAGCCACGAGCCATGTGGCAAGGTATAGATTTATAGAAATGGATTAATTTAAGATATAAGAACAGTTAGCAAGAAGCCTGCCACGGCCATACAGTTTGTAAGCAATATAAGTCTCTGTGTTTACTTGGTTGGGTCTGAGCGGCTGTGGGACTGGCAGGTGAAAGAGATTTATCCTGACCGTGGGCCAGGCAGGAAAACTCTAGCCACAGTTGGTATATGCAGAGTCCTGGCTCCAAGCCAAACTGAAGGAACCAAATGGGTAGGGGGAAGGCCCGGGGGAGCCTTTTTTTTTTTTTGTTTTTTTTTTTTGGTTTTTCAAGACAGGGTTTCTCTGTAGCTTTGGAGCCTATCCTGGACTAGCTCTGTAGACCAGGCTGGCCTCGAACTCACAGAGATCCACCAGCCTCTGCCTCCTGAGTGCTGGGATTACAGGCATGCGCCACCACCGCCCAGCAGGGAAGCCTCTTAGTGGCAAGCTCCCCAGGTGGTTGGAGGTACACTCAAGTGTGAGAAGAGGTAGATGATGTGTCTCTTTCCTCCAGGATCCAACACAGCAGCCACATGTATGGTTCATTTGAATTGAAATGTAAATTCATTCAAATTAAACAGACATTAAAAATGCGATTTCTCCATCCACTAGATGCCTTTTAAGGACACATGGCTAGCAGATGCAACAGACAAACACGTCTATTGTCATAGGAAATGCCGGGAAATTCCTTCCAGCCTAAGCATTCTGGGACTCTTAAGAAAGTAAAACTCAAGGACTTCACATGCTTCATGCCAAGGCACAAAACTTGGTCAACATTTGATATTTTTTTAAATCTGTATTCAAGGCATAAGGGTATATAAATTATTAGCCCACTAGGATATATTATCAGCCCTATTATATTGGCTTGAAATGACCTATTTGCGTATTTCTTTCTGCCAACATTCCCTGAATGTCTTGAAGGCAGGAAGCATACAACAATTACTTAGGCCTGTTATTCTCTACGCCTAGGGCTTAAATAAAGGCCCAGAATTACTTAATTGGTCTAGACAACATAAGAGAAATATGAAGCTGCCCGTGCTTTGTTCTGGCTGAAAGCCTCCATACCTATGAAAATGGCTACTACCGTGAAAAGCAGAAAATTACAAGTAATGGCAATGTAGACCAGGAACCCTCGCCTCCGCTGGTGGAAATGGAATTGGTGTAGTTGCTCTGAAAAGCAGTACAGTGGCTCCTTGAGACAATTAGCATGGAATTACCATACAGCCCAGCAACTCCATTTCTGTGTATACACCCAAAAGAATCAGAAGCAGAGACTTCAACAGATATTTACACATGCCGGTTCACGGCAAAATTACTCATAATGGGTGCAAACAACCCACTGTCTATGAATGAATGAGTGGTGGATAAAGGAAAGGTAACAACCACACACACACACACACACACACACACACACACACACACACACACACACACGCTGAAAGTTACTCCGCCTGAAAAGGCAATTCTGACCTTGCTGCAACACTGATGAGCCTTGAAGACACTGTTTTAAGTGAAATTGGTCACAAAAGAGTAAATCTTGTATAAGTCTGTTGATATGAGCTACCTTGAATGCCCAGATTTATGGAGAGAAAGCAGACTGAAGGTTGCCATACAGTGTGGGGAGAAGGAATGTGGACCTAGTATTTGGTGGATCCGGAGCTGCAAAGGTCGGAAGACTTTGCCTGTCTGCTCGGTTTTGACTGTTTTGCAGGGGCCACCAAACCCAGGGCCTTCCACGTGCCAGGAAAGTGCTTTCCCACTGAACCACACCCCAGCCTCTGAAGTCCGGTTTTGCAAACTACAAACCTTCTGGAAATGGGGCGTGGTGATGGTTACACAACAGTGTGATTGTACTTACTACTACAGAACTATGCACTTAAAAGCAAGTGATCGTTTTATTATGTATACTTTACCACAATTTTAACATTCTAATAAGAATTTAAAAAAAGAAAAAGAAAAGCATTCAACAGTACCAACCAGAGGAAATAAGTCAGTCTCACAGCTTTGAGGTGTGAAAGAATTTTGGTTCCCTATCTGTCCCGTCATATCTTAGGTAGGTACTGGGACGGGAAGAAGACAATGCTAAGATGAGACATGGAAGTATTGTAATAACCCTAGTCTGTCATTTTCTTAACTCCTTTGCCTCTTGGAGTCTTCCCCAATGGCACTCAATTTAGCTGATCACTCAATTCCCCCTCTCCAGAAAGGCCTCGCATGGTGGGGGGCTCTCAGCTTATATGTCTGAGAGCCAGGTCAAGGGTATCTGTGTTTTCCCAAGGTCGTGCAAATCCATAGGATTTGTATTCCGATTCCTGTGGCGACCTGTCTCATCTTCTGCCTGGCTTTTCAGAACTGTGCAACATTTGCTGAGTGACAAAAAGCAAGTCCCTTTGAATAAGACATTGAATGGGGGAAAAGTGTGTTCACCTGTATGATTAATTCCAATCTTTTCCTATGAATAGTGTGCCACAGTTTAGGGCAGATGATCTGGAGTAAACGTTAGCATTTAGTGAGCACCAAATACATACCAGGTGCTGGACATGCCCTTCATAGGCTGTTTCCCATTAATTTCTCAGAGCAAGCCTATGGATGAGGACAGGACAGACTTCTACTGTCCTGTCCCCATCTGATAGAGGAGGAACCGGAGATGTAAAGGAACTAAGTCACATCCCTCAGAATAAAACTTGTCTTTACATGACAGTCAGATATCATAATTATTCTTATATCAAAAGTGACCATCACCAGGCGGTGGTGGCGCACGCCTTTAATGCCAACACTCGGGAGGCAGAGCCAGGCGGATCTCTGTGAGTTCGAGGTCAGCCTGGTCTACAGAGCGAGATTCAGGACAGGCACCAAAACTACACAGAGAAACCCTGTCTCGAAAAACAACAACAACAACAGCAAAAAAGTGACTATCATCTTTTTAATGCTACCTTTCCTTTTTCATTGTTTCAGATCAATTTGTTTTTCATCATTTGAACTCATTGTTCATCGGAGGGCAGACTTTTGTCTGGCTTGTAACTGTATCCCGTTTTAAACGCTGCTGCCTCCCTCAGACATGTCTATGAGAGGCAGCTTTTCATGTTTCTGAAAAACATGGTGATGGTCCATCCTGACTGTCAGCTTAATACGATTTTGAATCAGGAGGAGACAAACTTCTGGAGGGAGTTTCCAGATCAGGGTTAGCTGAGGAGGAAAGGCCTGCCCTAACTATGTGCTCCAGAAGCATCCCATGGGCTGAGGTCCTGGACTGGACAAAGGGAGATAGTGAGATGAGCACTGCCATTCATCTCTCTGCTTCCTGACTGCTGATGCAATGTGTCCACAGCCTCACACCCCCGCTGCCATGCCTTCCTGTGGTGATGGACAGCGCCCTTGGACGATGAGTGGAAATAAACCCTTCCTTCCTGAAGCAGCTTTGATTGGGGATCTTGTCATAGCAGTCAGAAAAGTAACCAATACACTCTCCTGAGGGAAGTAATGGCTATACACTTTGAGGATGAACAGCCCTACACAGTGAACTTGGGCCTTTGCTATGGAAAATGTGCTGCAGGAGCCGGGCAGATGCCTCTTCTGGGAGGAATAATATGTCCTGGCATACCCCAGCCCAGGCACCCAATGCTTACTATGAGCCAGGTAATCCTGCCAACATGATTTGATTCTAGCTGTCCTTACAAAGACCCCCTAGCATCAAGGGGCATATAAGATGCCCAGGGCAGACTGGCAAGAAAATGTACCTAGGCCACACAACAAGCCTATACTGTCAGTGGGGAATCGCCTCCCTGTTCAGGTCTTTACCCAGAACTCAATCACCCCACCTACTAGCCCAGGAAACAACATTGGTGACAGCCGCAAGAAGGAGGCCTCTTACCAATGGGGAATCCCACAGGAACTTCCCGGCTAATGCACAAGGGAATGTCCACCAGTTGAGTTTCCTAGCTAGAAATAGGAAACATCCATTCAAGTGACCAAAGGTGTCATTCTCCAGACGTGTACCCTTTACCTGCAAAGATACCACTGACAGAGGTGGTCACCCAGACTCAGGGCTTCATGAAGCACTCTGGTCTATGTAATGAGCTTCATTGCCCCATTAAAGATATGCAAATCTCAACTACCAGCACTCATGAATGTGACCATTCATTTGAAAACAGGATCTATAAGCTGGTCATGCTGCATTCATCTGTAATTCTAACACCTGGAAAGTACAACCAGGACAATCAGGAGTTCAAGGCTAAACTTCAGCTCCATAACAAATTCAGGGGCTGCCTGGGCTAATGAGACCCTATCTCAAAAACAAACAAACAAACAGACAAACAGACAAACACAAGAAAATAGGATCTTTGCAGATATAATCAGGTATACATTTAGGTGAGGTCACAGAGATGCAGACAGTCCCTAAGTCTAGTATGACTGGAGTTCTTACAGGAAAGGGGAAAAGAAAACACACATTGCAGAAACAGGTAGCATGATTGACAGCCCAGAAGTACCAAGAATAGACAGCAAATACAGAAGTTGTGGGTGAGGTGAGGAAGGCATCTACCTGCAGACTTGCCTAGTATGTGTAAGGCCCTGGGTTCCAACCTTAGCCCCAGGAACAATCAAAACAGAAACAAGATCCCAAGAGGTAGAACCATGTCTATGGTACTAAGATCCTTGAAAAAACAGAGCTAAGTATACACACACACACACACACACACACACACACACACACACACCCCTAGACACAACATGGAAGCTGAAGGGGAATTTTGTTGTGGAAGGAAGAGGACCATTGTGAAGAGGGAGGAGGAGGAATAAGCGGGGGTAGGTAGTAGTGGAGTATGAATGTGAGCAAGATATAAGGAGATCTGAAAATATACATGAAAATGTCATAAGGAAACCCATCATTATGCACATTAACAAAAAACGTTAATTTTAAAAATAAACCTAAAAAGAAAAGAAAATGTAGCCATCTATAGAGTGAATACAGCTTTTAAAACAACGACTGAAAGTGAACGATGCTCACAAAGGCCTGGCCATCAGAGCTTCTCACTTATTTCCAGGGCTCTGTACAGGACTCAGCATGCTGCATCTTGTCCTTACTTTCTCAAAGGAAAGGAAGGAAGGGATGGAAGGAGGGAGGGAGGGGAGAAGGGAGGGAGGGGTGAATGGGAGGGAGGAAGAGATGGAAGGAGGGATGGGGAGAAGAAGGGAGGGAGGGAAGGAGGGATGGAGGGAGGAAGGGAGGGAGGGAAGGAGGGATGGATGGGAAGGATAGAGGGTGTAGGGAGGAAGGGATGTAAGGAAGGATGGATGGAGAGAGGAAGGGATGGAAAGAGGGATGAATGGAAGGAAGGAGGGAAAGAGGGAAGGAGGGAGGGTGGGAGAGAGGGAGGGAGGGAGGGAGGGAGGGAGAGAGGGACAGGATAATATTTGCCAGACTCTCAGTTTGGGGAGAACCCTCCAGCTTGAACCTGCATAACTGAAGTACTGCCAGAGCTGGAAAGTAGCTGCAGGAATTTTAGGCTAACTTCAATTATAACAAAAGGTCTTTCACAATGGCACTTAAAAACTGTTTTTCTATCATGCATTTCTTTTTCTTTCACATCCAGACCCCTAAGGCATCCTGACCCTTTCGGCTATGCTAGAATTGCAGAGTTGAGAGGTTAGCCTTCTGTGTTTGGCTTCGGGGACACGTTTCCTGTCCATGTGCAGCCCACATTCCTGACCCCTGCCCTGTGGCCAGAAAGGGACATCAGCTGGATGCAGGGAAATTCAATTTGGGCTAACAGCCGGCAGCATGATAATGACGGAGTCTGCCTTGACATTTGGAAAGCAGAGGCTTTTCCCATGGCTTGGCTTAGGAGGGCTGCGGGCTCAAGTTAGGTCATTTGTACATATGAAGGAAAAACCTGAAAACAATACCAGCTGGTTCCCAAATCCGACTTAACAGCCACGGGCTGTTTCCCTGCCTTCCTGGTGTTATGCATGGCGTCAAAAAGAAATGGCGCTTATGCATGTCCCCCACACTCCAGGGCACAGCACCTGCACTGCTGTGGATTATGATTTCCTCATTCACTCACTCATTCACATTGCCTTGACTCACAGTGTGGGAACCTCCATTCCTAGTCTTTCCTTTCCCTCCACCGAATTCACAGCTCCAGTGTGGCCTACTGCTTGGAGGGCCAGGCAGTTCCTAACTGTGACAGTGACAGGCAAGACAAGAAGAGCTGACCCCGTCTTAGTATTTGCTGGCAGAGGTGGCGAACACAGCTTTATATGGCTGAATGTGGGCTACATAGAGCTGGATTGCCCACTAATGTGGGAACATTTCCCCATCAATCACTCAGTGGAGTGGTTAGGCTGGCTTCCAGACCCATCCCGTGGCCCCTGGGCATCCCACACAGAACCTAATCTAAGGGTCTTGTGGTTTCCCCTCTTCAAGATGGAGTACCACAGGGCAGGTTGTTTCATCTGCATGGACCCTGCATTCCAGTGTCCAGCACCTAAGAAATAGGCAATGGATTGTCCCTTCAGTGAAACAACAAAGGAACTGAGTGATAGAAATGCAAGTCTTTGGATTACAGTTCAGAACACGGGCTTTGCAATCAGCTGGGTGTGACATCACTCATGTTCTAATACTTGCCAGCTATGGCACATGCATGAGTGTGTGTGTGTGTGTGTGTGTGTGTGTGTGTGTGTGTGTGTGTGGTGTGTGCAGGTACACATATATGTATGTGCATGTCTACGGAGGCCAGAGGGTCATGTTGGGAGTCTTCCTCAATCTTTCTCCACCTAATTTTTGATGCAAGTCCCTCACCGAACCTGGAACTCAATGATTTAGGTAGACTGGCCAGCAAACTAGGGATCTTTCTGCCTCCTGAGCACTGGGTTACAGACACCTACTACCACTCTGCCCCCCCCCCCCCCCCCCCCCCCGCCCCACCCAGGCTTCAGGGGCTTGCACTCAGATCCTCATGGTTACACAGTACATACTTTACCAAATGTATCTCTCTACCCCTAAAGGACACGTTTTTCTGAAGTCTAAGATAAACACACAGAACCCTCTCTGTCTTAAGGGGAATTTTACATGCAAAGAAGCCAGCACCCACGTCAGGAAAGAGATCAACAGAACCTCGGATGCCCATCACATCTGCTCCCTTTCAGCTACTGTCTGACTCTCATCTTCAAGATGGAGGGAAGCACGTAGACTCAAAGGCAGGGAGTGGTACGTCAGCGATTATTACATGGTATTAACGGTAGCACGGCATCAGGCAGCCGAAGGCATGGAAGGAGGAGTCGCAGCACGAACTGAAGCTTTAGGACTAGCAGAGGCTGTGGGAATGCGCACAGTGGAAGCAGCAGTAGCAGTAGACACTGCAGCAGCAGCAGCAGCAGCAGCAGCAGCAGCAGCAACAGTGGTAATAGAGAGGGAGAGGCAGGAGAAGGCAGGCATGGGTGGTGGAAGAGGCAATGGAGTAGCAAGTCGCAGTCAGGGTCAAAGCTGAGGCAGCATTCATGGTGCACCGTGTACTGGGGCGGGGGCTTTGCCTTGGCTCATCCACTGCTCACAAGAACACTTAGCGGAGCTGTATGGAATGGGTTTTCACAGCTGAAAATCCTGAGGCTCAGAAGGGTTAGCAGATTTTCAAGGTCACTTGACTAGTGTCCCGCCTTTAGAACTCCAGCAGTCTGGCTACAAAGCTTATCTTCGCGATAGCATTCACTCAGTGAGTAGTAGCATGCCTAAAGAAGATGGTAAGCATATTCTCACTGCATAATGATTATATTTTAACCAAGTCTTGTTTTCTTTTCTTTTTTTCCGAAACTAAGTGTAGTCAGAGGATTAAATTTTGGTCAACAAGATATATGCGGAAACACCAGATATATGCAGAAGCACCACATACCCTGTGTAATGTGTGTATGTACATTAATGTTCACATGTATGGGCAGGCTCGTGTGTGTGTGTGTGTGTGTGTGTGTGTGTGTGTGTGTGTGTGTGTGAGAGAGTGAGAGAGAGAGAGAGAGAGAGAGAGAGAGAGAGAGAGAGAGATTTAATGTCAGGAATCCTTCTTCAAGCCTTATTCATTAAGAGTTTCTCGCCGGGCGGTGGTGGCGCACGCCTTTAATCCCAGCACTCGGGAGGCAGAGGCAGGCGGATCTCTGTGAGTTCAAGGCCAGCCTGGGCTACCAAGTGAGTTCCAGGAAAGGCGCAAAGCTACACAGAGAAACCCTGTCTCGAAAAACCAAAAGAGTTTCTCATTGAACCGAACTCATCAAGTGGTTAGTCTTGGTAATCAACTTACTCCAAGGATCCTGTCTCCATCTACCAAGGCCAGAATTACCAGCAGGGTACCATACTGACCTACCATTCACATGAGTTCTAGGATCTGGATTCTAATCCTGAGGCTTGCGCAGCAAGCGCTTTAACTGTGGAGTCAACTCCCAGCTCCTACTTCCTATATTTTTAAAGTCAAGGGTCTCTTAGGATTTATGTCATTCATAGCAAAACCTAATTCCAAATAATGCCGTGAGTTCTGACAATTACAGTACAATCCATATGCCCTAAAAAGATACCTACAAAATCAATGCCACTTTGTATGGTATTCTTGACTTCAAAAACAAAACCTAATAATGAAACTTAAGAGGATTTGAAAAATCTTGTAATAGACAAACTATGAAAGCAGACATGTACAGATAGCCTTGTTGCCCTGGAGACAGTTTCTCGTCACCTCATGTCTGGGTCACAACAAAAGCCGCAGTTTGTTCCCCTCCCACTTCTCCCACCCACCCATTCAGTATTTGTGCTTGCGTGCGTGCGTGCGCCTTGTGTGTGTGTGTGTGTTGTGTGTTAAGCATGTTCTCGGACGCACCTGCAGATGCCACAGCTTTATGCCCAGACATCTTCCTCAATGACTTCGGCACATTATGCTTAAGACATGTTCTCTTAATGAATCTGGCTTATAGTTGTCTATACTGGCTGGCTGGAAAGCTTCAAAACTTCACCTGTCTCCACCTCCCCACACCCCACCTCTAAGTGCTGGAGTTACACACTCACAGTCCCTTGGCCTTGGCCAGCTTTTGCATGGGTACTGGATGGAGATCTGAACTTGGGTCCTTGTCCTTGCACAGCATCTCTCCCTAGCTCCCTATTCAGAAGACTTTCGCTTAGCCAACCATCCTTAAAATTTGTTTTCTGCCTGGAAAAGAAATAATCACTGCATTCTGTGTACCTACCATATCCAAATACTTGATGGCATAACTTTTCTAACCTGTGCCAAAAAAATTTGAAACATAAATATTTAATCACACCCCCCCACCCCTCTTTCCTAGATAAGAGAGCAGAAGTAAGAGATAAGGTCAATGGCTCCACTGAGATCACACAAATCTGAACCCGGGCCAGGAATCAGCCACGCCCTCCAGCACTAGCATGCATTCATCACACTACACTGATTTCCTGGCAACACCAGCCACAGCAAATCAACCCGTGCCAGTCAACCCTCATGATAATTCAGATTTCATGGGGCCTCTTCCTGAACAGTCAGATTTCTAATTGACCCCTGAAGTTAAACTTCTCAGCCTCTCCTATATCTGCCCCAATTCTAGGACTCAGTATTCCCAGCTGCCAAATGAGGTAAACCTACTTTCATGAAGGGATGATGCAGAAGATCTGGGAGATAGGGCCAGAGAAAATGACTTCAAATGCAGCTAGGAGAGTTATTTACCAATGTAGTCATTCCTACGCAGCAGTTCAGATGGGTGGACAGGATGCAGTCATCTCCAATGATCTTCAGCTGACTAAAGTAGCACCCACAGTAATTCCTGACCACTTCCTGATACATCCCTCCATCTCACCCTGCCCCACCCTGTGCACTTCCTTAGGATTAAAATTCAGCAGGTAATGAATGTGACAGAAAACTGTGCGAAAGGGCTGCGGGTGTAGTTCAGTTGGCAGGGTGCTTGCCTAGCACGTACAAAGCCCAGGTTCCCTCCCCTCCACCCATAAACCGGGCATGGTGATGCACACCTGTAATCTCTGCACCGAGGGGGAGAAGGAAGATCAGAAGTTCAAGGCCAACCTCAGTGACATGGTACAGTCAAAACCAGCCTGGGGCTACATGAGATCCTGTCTCAACAAGAAAAGACAGTCAAGATGGCTCAGTAGATAAGAGTTATTTGCTACTACTGAGTCTGAGAACATAAGTTGGATCCCAAGAACCTACATGATGGAAGAGAGAAAACCAACTCCCAAAACTTGTCCTCTGACTTCCGCATGTATGCCATAAAACACACATGCACAAATAAATAAGTGTAAAACAGAAAACAAACAAAGAGAGAGAGAGAGAGAGAGAGAGAGAGAGAGAGAGAGAGAGAGAGAGAGAGAAAGAAAAATTTCGGAGGTCCATCATGCTACAAATACTGGAAGAGCAGTGGGCACATTTCCAGTATGCTGTTTCTAACCCGCCCTGCTCTTGCTTTTTTAGCCAGTGCTGCTGCTGAGCCCCCAAAGCATCAACATGTTTCCCAGACATGGTGGGCCAGGGACCACTCACCGATTCCATAGTGAATCTCTTGAGGAAAAACTGGAGAGCCGGGAGGCTGAAGATCTCATGTCTCAGCCGTCACATCCGAAAACGACCTGAATCGTGTGGGGAGAGAAGGGGACACAGTCAGCCAGGGGGGCTGGGCAAGAAAACCTGCACCCAACCAACAGAGGCGGGGCCCTCATTAGGAGTGCTCTGGCTCCCCAGGGTGGCCAGTCAGCGTGTGAGGGTGGACAGCTAGCATGTGTCACTCCCCACAGTGGGGCTGACACCTCCATCAGAGCAGCTCCGTGCAAGACTATTCAGGAACTTTCTTGCCTTCTATTTCTGGCTCAGCCTTGGAGAGCAATTTACAAGTCATTAACTTCTCTAGGCCCAGGCTCCTTAAACATGAACTAACGGTGTGTGGCAGGTATGATGGACAGACAGACAGACACATACAGCTATGTGCTTACTGGAAAGCAGAGAAACCTGTCCCAGGAAGAAAGCAGATGGAGATGAACCTACATATTTCAGGACAGCCTTTGTGAACCTGGGAAAGGATTTTAATTAATGCATGCATACCAAAGCTTAATTAATTGCTGAGTTCAATGAATGCAAGAAGTCTGGAATGAAAGACACTGCATAAAGAAGTAGCTTCACTATCTGTAAGATAGAGAGGAAAGAGAGGTGGGTTTGTAAACTACCATGAGCCATGGGGCCTGCTTGGTGCTTCTCCAGGGATTTCTAGCTCAGAGTGATACCTTCATCCAAGACCGGAAACTCTAGACCCCACCATCACCCTCAACCCTATATCCGATCCATCCCCCAAGTCATGTCTATCTTACTTCTTAAAAACCTGCCCACTCAGCTGTCTCTGTCTCCTCTGATGCCCTGCACCAAGCTCCCAGTATTCTCATCAGGACCACTGCAACTGACCTAATCTCAGTACTAAATTATGTCTCTCATGATGAAATCAGGGGAAGTGTAGCATGATATCCACATATCACCCAGCCCAGTCAGCATCAAGCACTGTTGACAGCATCAAACTCACACCCACTCTTCAATTTCCTAGTAGCTAAACATGGCATTTGTCTTTTACAATCCATATCCAAACAGGACTCACATCTATTTTTTAAAGGTTTCAATTATGTGTATATGAGTGTGTCTATGTGATATGTGCACATGAATGCATGTGCTTGCAGAGTCCAATCCAAAAGAAGACAATGGATCCCCTGGAGGAGTGACAGGTTGTTGTGAGCTGCCAGATGTGGAAGCTGGGAACTGAACTTAGGTCCTCTGCTAGAGCAGTAAGTGCTCTTAACTGCTGAGCCATCTCTCCAGCCCCAAGACTCTGTCTCATAAACAAGTTGATGTGCAAGATAAAATTTATAATAATCTGATGGTGTCATCTCCCACCTCTCCACCCCCAGCTAACCACCTTTCAATGGCTTCTTGGTACTCTAGAACAAAAGCTATTTAAATATGGGCCATCCCTATGGGGGAGGGTAGGGAAAAGTCGAGCAACAGAAAGTTTCTGAACACCTAATTACCAAAAGTGAATTCAAAACCAAGTGCATGATGAAGCTGGGGTGCTTTGGGGTACCCTCGGCCTTGTTTCATTGCATGACTTTTCTTCACCCTAAGCTCTGATCATGCGACATACACACTTTGCACTGTGCAAGCCCTCACACTGATGAAGGCTGCTTAAAACACCTCAGCTCACATTTGAGGCCACTGTATGCTATGAATTACAGTGCTCTTATGGAAATACAGTGGTTTGATTATAGAAAACAAGGACTTTCACTACTTTCTTACGGTCATGTTTCAGCATCAAGACATTGAGTCTGTCTTTGGACTGTCTTGTATCAGTATGTTTGATTTTGGAAAAACGTGCTCAAATTGCTGACTTGAGTTTCATAGAACAGGTTACGTGAACTTTTGACTTAGGATCAGGACAGAATGCCCAACGATTTCTGAAACAGCCTTAAATATACTTCTTCTGTTTTGTACTATGTATCTGTGAGAAGCATCATTCTACGAGCTGACGATTATAAAACTGAAATATGGATCAGTTCTGAAAAACACTGAAGATGCTCTGTGTCTTTCAGTCTCAAGTATTCAGCCAGGACTTAATTTGTGTAAAAATAAGCCAGTCCATCCATCTCATTAGTGTACATAATTGACTTCCTCTTTAATAAAAGGTCATTTTAAAATAAATGTATGGTTTCATTTGTATACATGCTTTATAAGCTTCCATAACAGAGGTTGCTTTAAAATTGCTCAAGTGAAAGAGGGTCAGGGATGGACAAAGTTTAAGAAGCCCTGCTCCATGAGAAGAATGTAAATCACTAATGCAATACTCGCCAGTCTTGTTGGCCTCAGTTTGCCACCAAATCTGACAATATGAATTCTGGGGACCCATATGGGAAGAGAAAAACCAACTCTCACAAGTTGTCTTCCACATGCATGTAAAAATGGCACATTAAGTGCACACATACAAAAATAAATGAAGAAATGTATGTATTTTTGTTGTTGTTGTTTGTTTTTCGAGACAGGGTTTCTCTGTGTAGTTTTGGTGCCTGTCCTAGATATCGCTCTGTAGACCAGGCTGGCCTCAAACTCACAGAGATCCGCCTGGCTCTACCTCCCGAGTGCTGGGATTAAAGGCATGCGTCACCACCGCCCGGGGGAAAATGTATGTATTTTTAAGACTGACTAGACATGGGAATATGAATTTATGAACACCAATGAGCATGAACACAAGTTAGGGAAAAAATGAAACCCTGCACACGGACAGCACAGCTAGGATGACAATTGACACAGCTGTTCTTGCTGAGTTTCCACCGCCTGGTGACAACTTGACCCCCACAAAAGCCCTCAGGACAAAAGTCCTCTTTATAGGAGAGAAAATCAAGACCAAGAAACAAAAAAATATTGTGCTTGAGACAGCGCATGGAAGAACCAGATTCTGGACCCAGGCTCAAAAGCTTGGACCGAGAACGTAGTTCGGTTGGTAGAGTGCTTGCCTAACATGCACAAAACACTGGGTTTGATCTTTAGCGCCACATAAATCATGCACACCTATAATCCCAGCACTTTGAGAACAGAGGCAGAGGCAGGAGGATCAGAAAGTTCAAGGTCATCCTAGGCTGCATAAGGAAGTTGAGGTTAGCCTGAGATACATGAGACTCTTTTTTTAAAAAAATGATAATAACGAAATAAACAAACTGCAGCCATACTTCCTGTGCATAAAAAAGTCTTCCATGTGTTGCTACACGAGTCCTGGTTCATTCACCTACCTCAGCCTTAACCTTTGATGGGTTCTCAGAACCCCACGTTCATCAGCTGGCTTCACAGGCTCTCAGGTCCTTCTCTGTGAAATGAGGCCATAATTCTAGCCTAGCCCACATCAGTACACACTATGAATCTTCAGAGAGCTGTGTGTGAAAGAGCTGTGTGAGATGTGATACTCTGCTGCCTTGACGATGACCTCAGCTGTGAGGTGTGACACTCTGCTGCCTTGATGATGACGTCCTAAGATGAGGTCAGCATCCATACAAGGCCAAGATGTCTCCCACAGTGCTCTAAGCTAAGCACACACATTAAGACTACTTTATCCTCTGAGACTGATTTTGTTTCAGAGGATATTTCTTTCCAGAGGGATCAGGAAAACTACCAAGGCATAAAACAAAGACCATTTATTATCATAACACTTGAAGATAAAAACTGTTTTAATTTTAAGGCTGTTCCCCCCCACACACACTAGCTTTTATAAAGGTGAGATAAATAATGCATTTCAATTGAAATGGTTTTCTTAGAGGCTGAGAACCACAAATAAGTTTAAAAAATCATACTATTTAACACATTGGTAGGTTTTTAAAAAGATCTTTTAAGTGTATGTGTGTATGCACCTGCATGAATTTATGTGCACCACATGCATGCTGGTGCCCACAGAGGTCAGAAGAGGGCATCGGAACCCTTGGAACTAGAGTTAAAAGCAGTTGCAAGCTGCTTGATGTAGGTGGTGGGAACTGAACTTGGGTCCTCTGGAAGAGCACTAAGCATTCTTAACCACTGAGCCATCTCTCCAGACCCCAAATTGGGATGTTAGTATTTTTGATTGACATATATTCACTGTATACACACACACACACACACACACACACACACACACACAGGGGTTCATGTGTTGAACATTTGAACCTAGGCTGTGTGCAATATGGCGGAGGGTGGTAGAACCTTTAGAAGATGGGGCCTAATTGGAGAAAGTAGGTTGCTGCAGACATGGTTTTGAAGCTCATACTTAATCCCGGGACCTCCTTTCTTCCTCTCTGTTTCCTGTCCATCATGAGGTGCAGAAACTTCTCTGCCACAATGCTCTGCTTGAGTACAGAGGATCAAGCAACCAGGAGCTGAGCCCTCTGAAACCATGAACCAAAATAAATCCTCCAATCCTTAAGTTGTTTATACCAAGTATTCTGTCATAGACACAACTTAAGTAATTAATGGTTATAGTATTTATATTAATTACAAATATACTCTCTCCAGTGCCAAACTTCACAGACGAGCTGAGTTTTATTTCATGGGCACCTCACAGACATTGAATTCACATCCTTTCAGAAAGGATGTTATGAGCTCTGGAGTCATCTGCAGCTGGCTACAGCTCAGACAATTGCTTCCTCTCGTAAAACCATGTCAGACACTTTTCCTATTTACCAACACGATTTTTCCTGTTCAGTGGGCGCTGTACTTAGACAAAACCAGGGGCCTAGAGAAAATACACCAAACACACTGTTGTGCTATTATTCCTTTTCATTTCCTAGCTGCTCAACTTGTTTCTTCAGGGTGAAGCTCCGCCCCTTCTAGGAAGCATTCCCAGAATTTCCTAGCCCAATAGTTTACCCATTTCTGAACTCTTGTGGCATCAATAATAATGAAAACAACCCCTCAATGAGCAGTGTGATGGTCAATCTTATGTGCCAGCTTGGATTGACTAAGAGCTGCCCAGGCAGCTGTAAAAACATTGTATGTGGATGTGTCTGCTGAGGGTGTTTCTGTGGTGAGTGGGCCTCATCCAGTCTGTTCAAGGGCCTGAATGAAGCAAAAGAGCAGGAGTGAATTTGCTCTCCACTAGAGCCGAACTCCAGTCTTCTGTCTTTGGAGACCGGGATTCCTTGTTCTTAGGCCCTCTGATTCAGGTTAGGACCAACACCTTAGGTCTCCTGGTCCTCAGGCTTCCAGACTCAAACTGAACCCCATCACTGACCTTCTTGGCTTACCAGCTTGCAGATGGCAGATTGTGAGACCTCTCAGCCTCATTAAAGGACAGTGCACCCTGCTGCAAGCAAGCACCTGCCTCTCTCTCCTGTCAACCCGCAAGAGGCAAACTTAGAGGTAGCCAGGGAGTAGCTCCAAGATAAAGCCCTCAGACCAGGATGAGTAGACACGAGGGAACAAAAACTCAGCTCCCTCGACACGGAGAGACCCCTAGAAGAACGAGGCACAGCACGGTGAGAGTCCCTCTACTGGGGACCGCAGCTTCTCTATCTCTCTGCTTCATGCCTTCATCTTTCATAATTATAGTCGCACATTTCCTCTGCCTTTGGCTTCAAGAAGCACACACCTCGAGAGGTATGATGGCAGTTATGATGCAGTGTTGTTAGGAGGGGGAAAAGGATCATAAAGTGTGAGAACTGCCAGTGTAGGGCAGATGTGTGGCTGAGGAGAGGGAGGCCCCATCCTTCACGGAGGTGCTTGGCTGAGGTTTAGGCACAGTTAGATTAGGTGGTCCGTGAAAGAAGAACGTTAATTTCGTGTTTAATCTTTTATGTAGGTACTCCTCAAGGGTTTTTTTTTTCTTTTCTTTACTTTCTTTCTTTATTTTATTTATTTGTTAATTTTTTTAATGACTGAAGCTGTCAGTTGCAGGGAGTTCCCTGGCTTGATTGATAGTTGTCAATCTTTCTTCATGCCCATGCCTGGCTGCAGTGTCAGCTACTTAGGGCAGGACGGGTAACTGCTCCGGGCTGAGCAAGAGCATCGGTTAGATCAGAAGCACTAGTGTTTTCCTCACTCTGCCCGTGTCCTGCCAGGCTGTGACTGACCTTGATGCCACTCCTCTAGGCCTGTCGGGGGCAGCGGCAGCTAAGCTTCAGCCCCACTGTTTTCACAGGAACCACAAAAACTATCCAAACAGACACTCCCTTGATAGTTCCTGGAGCTTTCATCGAGACAGCTGAGGGAGCTTTAAATGCCTTGTGACTGTTCAGGGACACTGACACAGTGACGGATACCCAGATAAGACCTTGAACCAGCCAGCCCCAGATGCCCCAGGGAGACTCTGTTCCAGTCACAGGAACTATCACAACTGTCATGGTGGCCGTTCCAACCAGGCTTTGCCCTGGGAGATGCTGCCCATCACAGCAACTCCAGACACCATTCAACGACTGAAGGAGACTTGGCTTTGTAATGACAGCTTCCAATGACTCACTGCGGTTCCACCACAGCCATCCAACATCCTCACAACAGTCTTCAATCTGGTAGGGAGGTGCCCCTGCTCAGGACATCTAGGGCTTATGTACAATTGTTTACACAAAGCAGCGATCTTGAGATCAGTCCAATGGAGTGTCTTTCTGTTCACTTCCCTACGTTGCCTCCACTCCTGTTGCAGTCCAAAATCTAATAAGGCCTCCTTGACGGTTTTATTGCCTGCTTGTGGTCTTTACCACATGAAGGGCAGGCTAAGCTGATAGCATGAAGAACAGACAACTCCCAGGGCTGCCAGCCCCAACCATACCCATAGCAGCAGCTGAATAGTTCCAGAAGGTGGGGACAGGGACCGTGAAGAGCGGAAAGTACGGAAGAATTCCAGAAAGCCACCAAATATTAGTGCCTCCCTCTCCCAAGGAGCTGTAACACTATGAGCTGAGGGTTCCAACAGTCAAAGCTCCGAGCTATTGTACGACCTTCTGAGTGCTAGGTAGTTACTGCACTTGAAACTCAGCGCTGTAACATGGAATTCAGGGGGTCCTGCCAAGGGAGGCTTAGAGATGCTGACACTAAGGGAGAGCGTCTATCTAAACCGAGCAAATGACCCACAGCCAATAGGTGATGGAACAAGTAACTGTCACTATGGTGACAACCCCAAAATAGAAAGGACACCTGCAGCCCAGAGTCCTGACTTCGCAGCTTGTCATCAAGATCAGCAGCATGGACATATTTCATATGCCTGCTCATCCTGTTGGGGTGTGTCCAGTGACCCCTGTCCCAGTGACAGACAGAGAGGATGCTACTTCCAAGGCCTGCAAGTCACCTTCCAGGAATAACACCTCAGTGTCCCAGGCTCCGCTCAGTCCAAGGACGGGGAAAACAGTGTGGGAAGAATGTGCATGGGACATTTTAGTCCATCTGGAAGCCTTGTGACTGAGTGCTTCCTTGAAGCATTCAAGTCCAGTGTCAGCTCCTCTGCCACCTGCCATCATGAGTCCTCACCAAGCCCAGGGCAGCGAGAAGCATCTTTCTTGCTCCATCTTCAGGAGACAACAATAACCTTCACAGCCTAAATAACAATTGCTTTTTTTAAAATAACAAAGCCAGCATGTGTTGCGTGGCAAGTATGTGTATCACACAACAAAAATGAACTTCTTTAATTTCATAACAACCTGAGAGCAGGCGTTGTTGCTCCACCTCACGGGGAAAGGAATGGGCTAAGACAGGATGAGCATCTTGCTAGAGTTTTTATGACTAACCAATGAAACTTGGTGTCCTGGTTAGCTGACAACCTGACATAGCCCAGAATCATCCGAGAGGAGAGTCCCCACTGAGGAGCCTCCCAGGTCAGACTGGCTTGTGGGCATGTCCGTGAGGGATTATCATGATCGTTAATGGATGTAGGAGGGCCCAGGCTACTGTGGGCGGAACCATTCCCTGGGCAAGTGGTCTTAAAACTATATAAGAAAGCTAGCTGAGTATAAGCCAACCATGGAGCTGGCTCCATGGTTCCTGTTGTACTTCCTTCGCTGTGAAGTGAGTTGCCTAATCAGAGGTTAATCAGAGGTAGTGCTGTGCGGAAGAGCAAGCAGGCCTGCCTGGCTTCACGTTCTTGCCTCAACTTCTCTCAACAAAGAATGGTGATCTAAAAATTGTAAGGTGAAATGAACCCTTTACTTCCCTAAGCTGATTTTTTGTCAGAGTGCTTTTATCACGACAACAGAAATGAAACTAGACTACCTAGCTATTTCTAAATCCTTTCTTTCCTTTAGATCTCACGGGCCTTTCAGAGCAGGCTAGGCCTCGGGAGAGACGACTCTATTGCACGCATCCCCCACTTAGGATGTTAGAAGTAAAAAAGGACTTTTAAGAAGCTAGCCAGACCAGCCTCACTCATGCTCATGCCTCATCCCATCAGCAGCCACCACCCTGCCACCCAACCACACAGCCACCCGGCCACACAGCCACACAGCCACACAGCCACACAGCTACCCAGCCACACAGCCACACAGCCACACAGTCACACAGCTTAGCTATGTTCTTCTCGATCATCTCATTTCCTCCCTCTGCGGTGGTCATATTTTCACAGGTTAGCACGTCTGACACAGAAAGTGTATTCCTGTCAATGCATTTCAACTCCTGCTTTCTCTGCCAGCACTGTTAGGACATCAATAATGCATCTTGGAATCAAAGAAATCCCAGAATCAAAAGAAACAATGTATGTCTAAGTAACATTCAAATACCATCTACTGAAAGCCGAGCACAGACCTCACAGGACTGTCAATGTGAGAAACAAGGAGCCAAATCCCTCCTTCAGATTTCCCAATGAATCCTTCTGAGCACACCTGGTCCCACTTGAAGACTCACCCACACAGCCCCTAGTCTAGCTGTAGCTCATACATCCTAGGCTTGGCATCCTTGCATATCTGCGGGGCTAATGAAAAAAGAATCCCAACCCCTCATCCCGACTGTTCACGTATAACATGCAAATGAGTACCCGTCACACTGGAAAAACATGGACTAGACATCTGATTCTCTTTTCTTTTGCCAGATCCATTCATTCCTACAATAGGTGGCAGATATTAACAAGGTACTGAGCCAAGCGGGGCACCATCTTCTGGTGCAAATCACACGGGTGAATAGCCGTGGGCACCTACAAAAGGAGAAGTTACTATAAAGCAGAAAAAAGATGCAAATGACCGGATGGAGTGGCTTCATGGAGCTAGCGGATGGCAGCATCATGTTTTGAGGTGGAACAGGAGGCTATCAGACAGACAGAAAGGAAGAGGAAATTCTAACATGCTGAGTGCAAGGCCACAGACTACGGAAACTGCTCATTGTGGAAATGTGTGTTGCTCTATCTGGCAGTGTTGCTACATCCAGAAGTGTAAGGCAGTATCTGTACGTTATTTCAAGGCACTAAGTCTGTTTCCATCTACAGCTGTGACCAGATGCAAATGCAAAGGTTTGCATTTTAGGAGGCTCTCGACCTGAAAGTTAAGTGACATGGAAGGACGAGGCTTCGCAATCCGGGAACTGATGGACCAGAGTCTTGCCTCTTCCCTTGCCAGCCTCAGCTTAAGCTTCTCGCCTTTCTGAACCCAGGTATTCTACTTTTTAAAGCTTGCTTGCATAATAAAAAGTAGCCTCAAACCAGGCATGGTACCTCCACACCCAGCACTTGGGAAGGAGAAGAATGAGGATCAGAAGTAGAAAGTCATGGCTATGTAGCCAGTTTGAGTGTAGCCTGGATACAGGAAACCTTGTCTCAAAAATCAATCAATAAATAAAGCCATATCCAGCCTCATCTGGCCAATTCCTCAGCTGATCTTGTTTCCTCAAACTGGAAGCCTCTGTGTCCTCATTCGAATGGATCTCAGCTGAACTGCTGCTCAAAAGCCTAAAAGATTAAAAAGCCTCTAGTTTCTGGTCTTCACACCTTATATACCTTTCTGCTTCCTGCCATCACTTCCTGGGATTAAAGGCGTGTGTCTTTCCCAAACAAAACATGAGATCTCAAGTGCTGGGATTAAAGGCATGAGTCACCATGCCTGGCTATTTCCAGTGTGGCCTGGAACTCACAGAGATCTGGATGGATCTCTGCCTCCAGAATGCTAGGATTAAAGGCATGTGCTACCACTGCCTAACCTCTATGTTTAAAATAGTGGCTATTCTGTTCTCTGACCCCCAGATAAGTTTATTAGGGTGCACAATATATTGGGGGACACAATATCACCACAAGTAACTTTCAGGAGACTTCTGTGAATTAGACCTTCTAGCAAAACATGGGTAACTGATGCTTCTCTTGACATTTTTTTTTTTTTTTTTTTGGCTCTCTAGTCACAAATCAGTACAAACTTGGTCTTCCAGGGATAAGCCAAGACAGGTGAACTATTTCACGTGCTGTTTTAAAGTTTCTTGATAGTACATCAGAATGTTCTAGTGCTGCAGCTAGGGCCACTGTCCATTTTCATAGCCCTAAGAATGCCTGCTGCATAGCAGGTAGTCAAAAGCACCTATTATGGCCAGAATGCATTCTCTGAATCAATTAAAATAGGGTGGGGCAGAAACACTTCTGCATGAACTGTCAAAATGGGAAGGTTGGAATACCTTTTATATTTCAAGCAATCACTATCTATCTTTCTATCTATCTATCTGT
This sequence comes from Peromyscus nudipes, assembly GCA_902168325.1. NCBI lineage: Eukaryota > Metazoa > Chordata > Mammalia > Rodentia > Cricetidae > Peromyscus > Peromyscus nudipes. The sequence continues at coordinate 3,578 of CABHPH010145502.1, read as the reverse complement.
AGATATAGATCTATATGTATACATCTCTATCTATCTTTCTATCTATCTATAGATATATATCTATATGTATATATCTCTATCTGTCTATCTATCATCTATCTATCTATCTATCTATCTATCTATCTATCTATCTATCTATCTACACACTCGCACATGCAAGTAGCCTTGCATGCTACTTTCTCCAGCTGGACAGGAAACCCAGCGACAAATTATCTTCTTGCCATACTTAGGGAAGCTATGTGAGCCAGGAGCACCAGGACCAGGCAGAGCTCAATCTTTAAGCATCTCTCCGAAAGTCTGTTTCTCAGAAATGTTGCTGCCTGTCAACAGAAAGGGGTTTTCTCAGTTTCAATAATGGCATTAGCTTAGAGTCTTTGCTTTTAATGAGGTCTTCAGTACTTCCCATCTCAACAGCTGTTTGCCTCCAAGTGCAATGGGGTGGGTCACACAGTGACAGGATACGGAGCTGGATGCGCTGACTCAACTACCTCCTGAGCCATTCGGGGTCACCTACACAGGAGGACAAGCTATGGACTTCAGGGTGTCACCTGGAACGGAAGGCTTTTGGAAAAGCTCTCCGGTGAGCAAGACATATTTATGAGTAAAGCCACTCATTATTCCTCCCCTCCTTCCTTCCTCTCCAGAGAAACCTTCAGAGAACAAGAAGACCCTGCAGCCAGGATCGTACCTGGCCCATGAGATGTTTGGTGAATTCATGAATTAATAAACCAAACAAATACCTCAGGCCAAGACTTTCCCAGCAGAGTCCAACTGCTCGTCGCCAAAGGATTAGCAACACGTTATCAGGACATTGGTCCCTGTAAGCCTCTTGCTTGGCAGTTGTGTGTGGAGTGGGATGCCATGACAGGGCCCCATCTCCTAGAACCTGCTGCAAACCAAAGTGCTCTTAGATATTAACCTAGTCTCCTCACTTTTCCTAAGATCTTATCACCAGTGACAAAGAATTAAAAGGGTCTAATCAAGGTAGAAGTATTAGCACCCTGAGGGGCAACATATATGGTCTTGGCTACTAGCCCAGGGAAGGGCTCCTAGCTCCTTGGCATCTCAGGTGCCAGCAGAGAAGCAAGGGTCGGTCATGCCATCTACACCTCACAAGCACTATGAGGATTCCTGTAACAGAAAGCACTTCAGAGACATCCCATTCTGGCATCTTAGCAGCCTGACCTGATGGGTACCCCGATCTCACAAAAATCTTGAATGACTAGGATTCAAGCGCATCACTACATGGCAAAAATGGAAGAAACTGGACTGGAAATGTAGCCCAGTTAGTAAAGTACTTGGCTCAGCATTCATGGGAATGGGGGGGGGGGGGGGGGGGGGGGGGGGGGGGCAGGGGGAGAGAGAGAGAGAGAGAGAGACGCCATACCAAAACCAAAGGCCACCAATCGCAAGATAGGCATGGACAGATGCATATACACCCTAACATGAAGTGCAAAGGAAGGTACACAGCTGTGGCAGGGCCCTTCCCCATGGCCAGCTGCAGAAAAGCAGCTGGGTAGTTTCCAGATTCCCCGAGGGGCCCTGACTGAGGACTTCATGTGCTGGATCAGGACATTCCAGCGTCAGCCTGCTTCCTCTGCAGAGCCGTTTTCCTGGCTCAATCTGGCAGGAGATACAGGCTGGAAGAACTGCCCTTCCTTGCCCCTCCCACCTCCATGCTGGGACTGCTGTGAAAAGGAGTGGCCTGGCAAGAAGCAAACCTGGAAGCCCGGCTTACCTAGACATCTCTTGGAATATAGAATCAGCAAGCATTACCTTATTGGAAAAAAAGATGTGGAATTTACAGACTGACAAAACTGACCCATAGGAAGCAGGAAAGAATGGAGCTTCAGCCATGGCTCCATTCCAGAGCTCTTGGGATGTGGTCAGGGGAAAATAATCTCTCTCTCTCTCTCTCTCTCTCTCTCTCTCTCTCTCTCTCTCTCTGTGTGTGTGTGTGTGTGTGTGTGTGTGTGTGTGTGTCCCCGTGCGCGCTCTTGGGAAGACAGAGAAGAGTTTTCTGGCAAGCTTGCCTCAAGTGGGCTACTGGCCTGTGTACTGGCCTGTGGGCAATACCCAAACACAGCACCACATCCCCAGGGAGAAGAAGCCTCTCTCATCAGGCAGATCTAGTAAAAAGCTAGCATCTGAATGTACATCCAGTCTGGAACCTTCTCTGCAACCCTGCTGTAGCACTGAGTTATCTATTCCATGTGTGTCCAGACAGTGCATGGCACAGGCTTAGAGAGGGAAAAGAAAATTCACTCAAAAGAAAGTAGGAGAGAGGAGCAAGGGGAGAGAGCGAAAGAGAAAAAGAATTCTCTCTCAGTGATATAGAAGATGTTTTAGAAAGGATGTTCTCTGTGTGTCTCTCTGGTGGCAATGAAAAAACAGGCATTATCCCACCCGACTGTAGCCAATTTCACAACCAACTTCAGGGAGAGGCCAACACACCACAGCAGCCCTTAGCTGACCACAGAATTTACAGAGGGGCTCCCTACCCCTGGTAGCAAAAAGGAACCCCAACAGCAGATGGGTTGGGGCGGTGTGTGTGTGTGGGGGGGGAGGTCCTGAAGATCATCTTTCATGCTTAGCTCAAGTCTCAGCTCTGCCCAGGGCCGCACCATTGAGCCTTTGCCTTTTCGAGATTCTGCCAGCCATTCACTCTCTGCCCCTCAAAACCACACATCCACAGGAACCCCGAGGCTGCTACTCTGGAGGTCGCATTGACCCGTACCTGACCACACCTTCCTAAAGCTCCTTGACATGGCCAGCAAGCCCAGGAGAAGCAGCGCAAAGGCACGAGTCATTAGGGACCTGCAAGCCACACCACAGTGACATGCCACCTCACATCCATTAGGTCGGCCGCAGACAAGAAAACGGGCACATAGCAAGTCTTGGCAAAGGTCTGCTGGCAGGTGGGAATGTCAAATCACTCAGCCACTTTACAAAGGTCTGACAGCTCCTCCCAAGTTAAAAATAGTTACCTGATGGCTGAGCCATTCCACCCCAGGCATATGCCCCCAAGGAATTGAAAACATAAACTCAAATCAACACTTGTAAATGAATGTTCACAGCAGCACTTGCCATGACAGCCAAAAAGTAGCAATAGCGTAGATGTCCATCACCTGGTAAATGAATAAACATCGCAATCTACCCACACAATGGAATTATTGAACTATAAAAAGGCATGAAGGGCACATGGTGATTCGAGGCAGCCACAGGTTACCTAGCAGGAACCTGTCTCAAAGAAATAAACCAAAACAAACATTCAAACAAAAGGATTTTTGGCATATACTATACCATTGGGTAGATCTTTTGAATGTTAATACTGAAAGATGCTAAATGAAAGCCATACATGAAATCTTACATGGACAATTCCATACACATGAAACATCCAGCCAAGGTGCATACATAGAGATGGGAAGCCAACTAGTGGTTGCCAGAGTTTGCAAGAAGGAGAGGGGACCATGAGGTGTTTTGACTGAGTACGTGGCTTCCTTTAGGGTGATGAAAACATCTTGGAGCTGTACAGAAATGATAGTCACTCATTATGAATGGACTCAATGTCATTGAAC
>CABHPH010145501.1:8598-24848 GCA_902168325.1 Peromyscus nudipes | reverse complement strand
AGTTGGGTTTTTCTTTTTTCTTTCTTTTTTTTAAATTGTCTTAGCTAGGGTTGTGATGAAACACTATGGCCAAAGTGACATGGAGAGGGAAGGGTTTATTTGGCTCACACTTTCACATTGTGTAGTCCATCACCGAAGGATGTCAGGACAGGATCTCAAACAGGGCAGGAGTTGATACAGAGGCCATGGAGGGGTGCTGCCCACTGACTTGTTCCTCATGGCTTGCTCAGCCTTTCTTTCTTTTGTTTTCTTTTCTTTTTTCTTTTTCTTTTTCTTTTTTTTTTTTTGAGACAGGGTTTCTCTGTGTAGCTTTGATGCCTGTCCTAGAACTCGCTCTGTAGATCAGGCTGGCCTCAAACTCAGAGATCCGCCTGTCTCTGCCTCCCGAGTACTGGGATTAAAGGATTGCGCCACCACTACCTGGCTCAGTCTACTTTCTTATAGACCCAGAACCTCTAGTCCAGACATGGCATCATCCATAAAGGGCTGGGCCCTCCCTCATCAATCACTAATTAAGAAAATGCCCTATGTATGCTTGCATACAGCCCAATCTTACGGAGGCATTTTCTCAATTGAAGTTCCCTCCTCTCTGATGACTCTACCTTGTGTCAAGTTGACATGAAAATACCCAGCTCAGTAATTCTCTCTTCTTTTCTATGTGTATGAATGTTTCATCTGCACATATATAAGTCTACTGTGTGCATTCCTAGAAGCCCGAAGACAATGCTGGATCCCCTGAAACTGGAGTTATGGATGGTTATAAGCTGCCATGTCGGTGCTAGGAACCAAACCTGGGTCCTCTGCAAGAGTATTAAGTGCTCTTAACCCCTGAGCCATCTCTCAGCCCCTGATCTCAAACCTCTAATTCTCCTGCCTGTGTCTCTCAAATGCTGGGAGTATGGGTGCTGCCACCATATCTGCCTTCAGGAAAAAAAATTGTTTTTGTTTTTTGAGATAGGGCTTCTCTGTATAACCCTGGCTGTCCTGGAACTTGCTCTGTAGACCAGGCTGGCCTCAAACTCACAGAGATCCACATGCCTTTCCCTCCCAAGTGTTAGGATTAAAAGCATGCACCACCATGCCTGGTAGCTTCAGAAATCTTTTTTTTTTTTAAAGTTTTATTTATTTATTATATATACAGTGTTCTGTCTCCATGTATACCTGCCCGCCAGAAGAGGGCACCATATCTCATTACAGATGGTTGTGAGCCATCATGTGGTTGCTGGGAATTGAACTCAGGACTTCTGGAAGAGCAGCCAGTGCTCTTAACTTCTGAGCCAACTCTCCAGCCCCTTCAGAAATCTTAAAACAAAATTTTACATTAATTCTTGTGTACTTGTGTGTGCATGCGTGTGTCATAGCATGTGTGTGGAAGTCAGGGGACAACTCACAGTAACCTCCCATGATACGTGGTTCAGGATTAAACTCAGGCTAACATCAGACTTGGTGATAAGCACATTTACCACCAAGCCATCTGACCAGCTGCAGAAACCTCTAGAGAAACAACACTCAAATGTCCATCAGGGGTGAATAGAGAGACAAATTGTGGGATAGTTATACAATGGACTATTATTTAGCCATAAGAAGGAATGAAAAATGGATATGTTACATGAACCCTGAAAACACATAAAAGAAGCCAGACACAAATAGCCAGACTGTGTATGATCCTGTTATGAAACATCCAGACCACAGAATGTAGATTGGTGGTTACCAGCTACGGGGATGGGGTTGGGTGGGTGGAGAGATCTGAAAGGACCACTTAAGGAGTTTGGGGTTTTCTTTCGGGATGATGGAGATGTAACTCCAAGCTCTTTGCAGGTCCCCTGGACCCTCCTGACTCCACAGGTTCTCGCCTCCCTTTCCCTAATATCGCCCCCTAGTGGCTTTGAGGCAAGTCCCAGCACTTTGTACCACTAAGGCGAAAGGCATCTTCTGAGTCCCCCCTCCTTCAGTACTCCATTTTGGTGGGAACCATCAAGGGATGCGGAACTCAGAGAACTAAGGGAAACCTGGAAGTTTTGGAGCGAAAAAGAACTGAATTCAGTTTCCTGTTGCTCTGCTCAGCTGTGCGATGTAGAGCAAGAGCAAGTTAAGTTCTTCATAGCCTCGTCTCCTGACACAGCTGTGACAGCCACTTGGGCGGGAAGCACAGAGCCGTGGAGGTGGGATACATTCACAACAGGAATGTATGTGCAACAGGACTCTGCATGAAGTAGCTCCAGGAAACAGTGGCTCTTGGGAAGTCTTTGGTTTCTGGCCATCCCTTAAGGCCCTTTCAGGTGCTATCTAGAATCAAGTTCTGTTAACACCCCCTGACTTGCTCTTTCTGGGGATGAACCCAGGGCCTCATCCATATTAGGCAAGGGCTTTACCACTGAACCCTGCCACTCATTCTTTTCTTTTCTTTTCTTTTTTTTTTCTTTTTTTGGTTTTTTGAGACAGAGTTTCTCTGTGTAGCCTTGCGCCTTTCCTGGTTCTCACTCTGTAGCCCAGGCTGGCCTCGAACTCACAGAGATCCACCTGCCTCTGCCTCCCGAGTGCTGGGATTAAAGGCGTGCGCCACCGCCACCCGGCTCACTCATTCATTTTTTGTTGCATGGTTTCTTGGTGATGGAGAACTCTTTAAAGTGCAAACTCTACACCGTGTGTGTGTGTGTGTGTGTGGGTGTGTGTGTGTGTGTGTGTGTGCAGACTCTCCACCGTGTGTGTGCAGACCCTCCACCATGTGTATGTGCAGGCCCTCCACCGTGTGTGTGTGCAGGCTCTCTACCATCTGTGAATTGACCTAACCTTGCACCCTCCCTCCTTAGGATTCTGTTCTGTCTTTGTTCGGTTGTCCACAGAGCTCCATAGCTGGTGTGCTTGTCCCGTGACAGTGGGGAAGGGTCCTGTCAGTTCAGGCTAGGGTTAGTACTGCTTTCTGTGACTTTGCTGGGTGTGTCACTAGGAGATGGCACAGCCGCCTGAGTTGGCACACATATGCAGGGTCAGTTCACCGAGTTTAAAACTTCTCCATGTGGTCAAACCTCTGTTTAGACTTTGGATCTTGGGTGTGAAAATGACACCAATAGTTGATGGATCTTGTCCGCCTTGTGCAGTCTCACGGTCTGGCACACAGGCCTAGTTACCAAAAACTGCATCATGATGGTTTTTGGAGTCTTTCCTTATAGCTCTGAGGACACTGTGTGTGTGCTGTAGAGTGTGTGTGTGTGTGTGTGTGTGTGTGTGGTGTGTATAGTATGTGTGGTGTGTGTATACGTGTGTATATGAGTATGTGGTATGTGTGTGTGGGGTGTGTGTATATATGGGGTGTGTATGTAGTGTGGGGGGGTGTGTATGTGTGTGTACAGTATGTATGATGTGTATGTGGTGTGTGTAATGTGTGTATATGTGTGTCTGTGGTGTGTCTGTGGTTTGTATGTTTGTGTATAGTATGTGTGGTATGTATGTGGTGTGTGTAGTGTGTATATGTATATATATATGGGTGTATATGTAGTGTGTGTGGTGTGTATGTAGTGTGTGTGGTGTGTATGTGTGTGTATGGTGTGTGTGGTATGTGTGGTGTATATGTGCGTATGTGGGGTGTGTGTGTGTAGTGTGTTAAGTGTTTCACTGAACCATATCCTCAGGCCTCTTTTTTGCTTTTCTTTGAAATAAAGTCTCACTGAGCTGTGCAAGCTGGCCTTGAACTTGAGATCCTCTTGCCTCAGCTTCCTGAGTACATGAGTTTACAGTCCTGTACCCTCTGGCCTGGCTCATGGGTTTGTGAAGAGAAAGCTCCGCGACAGGGAAGGAGCCCTGTGCAGTCGAGGATCCCTGCAGAAGTCTGCTCATGTTCTGGAACATTCAGCCGCACTCCGATTGCATCCTGTTCAACACTTCCCCGATGCTGTCCCTCCTCTCCTCAGGCCTGCCTCTCTCTGAACTGGGCACAGCCAGAATTCAACCCTGAGTCGTCTTGTTGCTGGAAACACTACCATCTTCCACAAAAGCACTATAAATTTGTTAGACTTTTAGGGCTTCTGGGAGCACTGATTTAAGACTCTTTTTGTTAGGTAGCATATCAGTGTTCAGTGTGCTCGGAATCCTTTGATGAAACTGTAGATCGAAAGTCCTGGGATGCTTGTGTGACTTTCCCCATCACCTCTCCTGCTGTGCGGAGAATGTCGTACAAGGGCTCAGCCTGGATTAAGTTCACAGAAACATCAGGAAGGGCTCTGCAGACCGGCAGCCCAGGCTTTGCCTGCAGGAGCCACCATGGGGGCAGGACTGAGTCAGTGTGGAAGTGTCACCTCCCAGGTTCTTCTTCCTCAGTGACAGGGATGGGACCAATGACTGCACTTGCTAGGCGAATGATCAGCCACTGTGTCACATCTCAGCCCTGAGCTTTCCTGAAACTGTTAGCATAAGTACAAGATCTCCTCAACCCCGGGGTTGCCCCTTTCCCTAATATCTTCTAAAGTATTTGAAAACGCTGGAATTATTTATTTTCTTTTCTACTGGTGATTCTTCTTTGGTGATTTGTTATTGTTTTCCCTTGTTGTTGTTATTATTATTGTTGTTGTTATTATTATTGCATTTTGAGACAGTTTTCCTGGATAGCCCTGGCTAGCCTGAAACTCACTATATAGATCAAGCAGGCATTGAACTTACCAAGACACGACTAACCCCTGCCTCCCAAGTTTTGGAACATGAATTAAAGACATGACAGATAGGAGATTTTTGAGAAAAATACATGGGCACAAAATAGCAATACTCAAGTCAGCAAAATGAACACTAAACATCCCAGGATAGCTACCGATGGATGGGAAGAGAGGAAATGGACTGGGAAGGGAGATGAAGAAAGAATTTTAAAAATTGGCCTGCAGAGTAGCAGGCCCCTCACACATTGCCATAGGTATTTAGTTTGGGCTGATTTTCCTCACCTCCCCCCATCTTCCTGCTCCCCATTCCTGACTAAACCCTTCCGACCCCAGTGGTCTGTCTCCCACTTCCGTATCACATGTGTTCTGTTGCCCCCTTCTCTCTGTTCTCCTCTTCTGTCTCCCGTTCTAATCTTTTGCCCTCTGTATGTCCTCATCCACGCACAGATGACCGTATGTAAAAATTAAAATCTACACGAGGGCTTCTCTTAAAGCGCAACAGCCAGAGCAGCTGATGAAGGACACATCAGCATCTTCCTATCTCTGGCCTTAGCAGCCACTTCTCCACAGAGCCTAGGGCAGTGGTTCTCAACCTGTGGGTCAAGACCCCCTTTGCAAACCTCTAGCTCCAAAAATATTTGCATTACGATTCATAACAGTAGCAAATGACAGTTATGAAGTAGCAACAAAAAAAATTGTATGGTTGGGGGTCACCACGACATGAGGAACTGTATTAAAAGGTCGCAGCATTAGGGAGGTTGAGAACCAATGGCCTAGAGGAAGGGCTAGTGTGGTGAGCGAGTCCTCAGGGATTCAGTAACTAAACTACCTGATAAGGCTGGGTGAGCATTGAGGGTTGTTGAGGCTTCAGGCCTTGGACCTGCGAGCCCTGCCTCACACAGCATCACTTGTGAGGGCCGGAGGAAGCAGGAACCCTTGGGCACCTCTGCCCCTAAAACCCGGGAGATTACTTTAGAGGGAGCACTAGCAGTTGATTCGTTCCCTTAAATAGTGACTTTGGATGTTTGGAATTAAAATGAACTGATGGTCTGAAAGAACGCTGCGTAGTTTTTATGGCGTGGAAACTTTCCCCTTGGGGTTCACCTAATGTTCTTCCTCCTTATTTTCCCCAGGCTTGCATCTTTAGGGAGTTTATCTTTTGAGCTTTGAACCCTGCCCCAGTGGAAAAGCAATTTCATTTAGGTAAAAATAATTTCCAGGAAAAATAAAGACAAAACCCAAAAACCGAACTGCGAACAGCTCCCTTGCGACAGACAACAGGGCCTGTCTTGCAGTGTGGTGTCTGATGCTCATGTCTCCTCCTGTCAGCTGAGAGCAGTAGCTGCTTCCTCTGTGTCAGCTGTCCCACAGAGGAGCTGCGCTCTCTCAGGGTGCAAACCTGGTCCTGCACACGCAGAGGGCTGGGCAGTGCAGCAGGACTCACACAAAACGATAGAGTGCTTGTGGGTCTTGGTGCCAGGCCCTGGCTGTCTAACGTGGACCATCCTTTTCAGGGGCCCTTGGGTTTGTGAAAGGATGCTTCAGGCTGTTGCCATCCCTCTGCTGGAAGGATGGTAGTCGTTATAGTTAATGAGCTGTTAGCTTTTCCATTAAGAGATTCTTAAAGGGTTGATAACTTGGCAATAACAATAATTTGCTTCAGGTGGTGACTCAGGAACGGGTATAGAGAGCCAGTCACCGCCTTTGTCCTCCTTCCTGGGGGGGGCGGGGAGCTGGTTCTGCCCACGTTTATCAAATACCAAAGAAAGCACAGTCAGGAGTTTGAAATAGTTCTGTTTCCTCCTGTCATCCCCATTGCTAACCACTTTGTTGACTATAAAGTGTCTTCAGAGAAGTCGGGGTTAAGACAAGGGGGTAGGACATCTTTTTAAAATAAAAATAAAAAAAAGTTTTTATTTTTACTTATGTGTGTGTGCATGTCTGTATGTGTGTATGCATACATGAGCGCAGTTCCTGTGGAGGCTGAAAGAGGGTGTTGGATCTGCTGGAGCTGGAGTTACAGGCGGTTGTGAGCTGTCTATCATCGGTGCTGGGAACTGAACTCTGGTCCTTCATGAGGATAGCAAGAGCTCTTAACTGCCGAGTGCCTCTCCTGCCCCAGGGCAATGAAAATTCTGGATGGACTCAGGACTAATGGCCTGCACTGCCTCAGGGTAAGAGGCTGCTTGCCAGCAGAAAGTAACCATGTGACCCTCTGGGGGAACCTTACTGGGTCCCAGCCTGTACTCCCCCACCACCCTGATCATTCAGGGTGGGAGAAGGCCGAAAGTTGAGTTGCTCACAAATGTCCAATGATGTAATTAATCAACCACGTTCACACAATAACATCTCCATTGAACCCCAAAAGGACAGTGTTTGAGAAGTTTCTCGGATGCTGAACAAAGGAGGGAGATTCCAGATGGTGGCGTGGGAGCTCTCCTGTCCTTCCCATGGTACCTTTCCCCAATGCATTACTTCATCTGCCTGCTCTCTGTACCCTTTGTAATATCTACTGTAGTAACTGGCTAAATGCAACCAAAGCGTTCTCTGGCATTCCACTGTCTTAGTAAGTTAAATTAGTCAATTAAACCACTCTACAAAGGGGGTCATGAGAACCGTCGGTGTGTAGCTGCGGAGTAGCCACAGTAGAGTTGCTGTATAACTACTGAAGTGTAGTTGACAGCGTGACAGTTGTGATCGGTGTGTGTGTGGTAGCTTCTTTTTTTTTTTTTTTTCTAGACAGGGTTTCTCTGTGTAGCTTTGCGCCTTTTCCCGGAACTCACTCTGTAGTCCAGGCTGGCCTCAAACTTACAGAGATCCGCCTGCCTCTGCCTCCCGAGTGCTGAGACTAAAGGCGTGTGCCACCACCGCCCGGCGTGTGGTAGCTTCTTATCACAGTGTCTAAATACTTGAGATGACTCGGAAGGAAGAAAGATGGACTTTGGCGCACGGTTTCAGGCCATGGTTGCTTTGGACCTGTGGCCAGGTTGGATGCCGTGGTATTAAGCAAAGTCACTCACACCACGGCTGTCCAGAAGTGAAAGAGAGGGAGGGGGTTGGAGCCCCTCATATATATGTATTCAGGAGCACTTCTTCCATAACCTCATTTCCCTCCACCAGCTCCTACCTCCTGAGGGGTCCACTGCCTCCCAACAGCGACATCCGCTGGCAGCCAGGCATCAGTATGGGGGCTTGCCAGATAGTTAAGATCCAGATCACAACAGGCATCTGAAATGCGAACAGTCCTGGGAGACCGGGCCCTTGGTTTACCAGGGCTGCCTTTAATTCCAGATCATTAATGTTAGAGAGTGGATTGCAGAACTCCCAATCGGTCATCTCCGGGGAGTTGCTTGGTGTGTGGGAAAACCCCATCAGAAGTCAGCTATTCTGTGTTGAGCCTGTGAGCACAGGAAAAAAGAGTTTGGCTTAAAATGAAAATAATTTAAATTTTTTTTTTTTTTTTTAACACAGAGTGAGCTTTTGCCTTAGGAGACGTGGAGAGTTCTTATCTGAGTAGATGAATGGTTTCAGGCAGCCAGGGAGTGGAAGAACCATCCTGGACAAGACCCATCCTGAGAGAAGAGAGGTGTGGGGCAGCGCCCCCTCTGGTGAGGTGGTGGCACAGACGAGTAAGGGATACCAATGATACTGATGGGGTACTGGGCGATGCCTGAAGAGGAATAAACAACAGTTTCCTGTTATGAAGTGTACAGTTTATGTTACCTGTTCTGGGTGTTTCCAAGACTGGACAATACAAACAAGGTGTGTTAGGACTGGGCGGACCAACTCATTCTTTAAAAAAAAAAAGTATACTTATGTAGTTCAGGCAGGTCTTGAACTTGCTATTAGTTGAGGCTGGCCTTGAACTCTTTATCCTCCTGCCTCTTCTTTTCTCCATACCCAGATACGTTTTTACATTTGCTGCAGACTTTTGGGGTAATCCTGGCTGAAGAAGAGGGCCTGAGGGCCCAACTGTGGAGTCAGGCTTTGGAGGGATCGGTGGGTGAGTGGGACCCTGTTCGCTTCATCAACCTTGTCTCTGTTAGTTACTTTCCTTGTTATAGAGACAAACCTGTGACAGAAAGAGCAGAGGGAGGAGAGATCTCACCTCACAGTTCAGGGGATAACGTCTCTCAATGGTGGCTGGGGGAGTTTGGTCCATGGTGGTGGGCGGTGCTTACCATGGCTATGTGGAGGCAGATGAAGGACAGGGAGGATCTGCTGAGAGCCACACCCCCAGTGACCCACCTACCTCAGCCAAACCTTCAGCCTTGTGGGTGCCTCAGCTTCCAACTGGGACCAAATGTTCCAATGCATGAGCCTGTGGAAGACACTTCACATATAAGCCTTGGGGGGGGGCGGGCAGGCTCCTGGCCACTGAGGCAAGCTCCCATTAAAACCAGTTCTGGAAAACATCCCAGGAAAACCTCCAACCTAACTAAGAGTTCTTAAGCCAGGCATGGTCCATGACTGTAATCACAGCACTTTGGGGGTTGAGGCAGGCTACTTGGTGTAACTGTTTTAAAATAAAACACGGGTGATAAGATAAAAAGGTAGATTATTGAATCTACTTTTAAAAAGGAACTACTTGTTTTAAATAGGATAGGTAATGAAAATTTTTTGTCTGAATTTGTCAAATGTTAATGGACTAGACATTGTTAATGTAATTAATGACTGTATATATTGTATATACTTATTATATATACTTTTTCTTATATTAGTTATAACTTTTATCTTTTATTTTTTTATTAGACAAAAAAAAGGGGCTGGGCGGTGGTGGTGCATGCCTACAATTCCAGCACTTGGGAGGCAGAGGCAGGTGGATCTCTGTGAGTTCCAGGCCAGCCTGGTCTACAGAGCTAGTCCAGGACAGGCTCCAAAGCTACAAAGAAACCCTGTCTCGAAAAACCAAAAAAAAAAAAAAAAAGGGAAATGTGGTTGATATATTGTACACTCCAGTAAACTTATCTGGGGGTCAGAGAACAGAATAGCCACTATATTAAACATAGGTTTAGGCAGTTGTAGCACATGCCTTTAATCCTAGCATTCAGGAGGCAGAGATCCATCTGGATCTCTGTGAGTTCAAAGCCACACTGGAAACAGCCAGGCATGGTGACTCACGCTTTTAATCCCAGGAAGTGACGGCAGGAAGCAGAAAGGTATATAAGGCATGAGAACCAGGAACTAGAGTCTTGTTAAGCTTTTGGCTTTGAGCAGCAGTTCAGCTGAGATCCATTCGGATGAGGACTCAGAGTCTTTCAGTCTGAGGAAACAAGATCAGCTGAGGAATTGGTGAGGTGAGGTTAGCCGTGGCTTGTTCTGTTTCTCTGATCTTTCAGCATTCACCCCAATACCTGGCTCTGGGTTTTTTTAATTTAATAAGACTGTTTAAGATTCGTGTTACACATGGGGTTGGCAAGATGGCCCAGAGGGTAAAGGTGGTTGCTCATGTGGGCTGGAGAGATGGCTCAGAGGTTAAGAGCACTGGCTGCTCTTCCAGAGGTCCTGAGTTCAATTCCTAGCAACCACATGGTGGTTCAAAACCATCTATAATGAGATTGGGTGCCCTCTTCTGGCATGAAGGCACACATGCAGGCAGAACACTGTACACATAATAAATACATCTTAAACAACAACAGCAAAAAACAGGTGCTTGCTGACAAGCCAACCTAAATTTAAACCTTGAGACCCACACACAGTGGAAGGAGGGAACCCACTCTTATAAGCTGTCATGTGCCCTTCACATGTGTGCTGTGGCATGTTATGTCTATTTACGCATACACACACAAATAAATCTTAAAACAGAACAAATAGGGCTTCAGACTTTAAATCTGAGTCTTAAGCTGCTTCGTATATGAGAAGCAGCATTTTAGTATAGAAAGAGCTGGGCCAGGGCCATCGCTCAGTGGTAGAGTGCTTGCTTAGCATGCACGTGGCCCTGAGTTCCAGCCCCAGCACCACTGACCTGCTAAATGGAAGACGCTGAAATACAACATTGAAAAAAATGAAGTGAGCATGGGAGCCATATGGACAGCTAGTGAGGAGGCTCTGCAAGGACCCCAGGATGGACATGTGTCCAGTGTGTCCACAGGCCAGCCAGGAGGCCAGTGTGGCTGGAATAGAGTGAGGGAGGGTTCAGTAGAAGGGTATGAATTCAAAACAGTTGTGGGAAGGGAATTTTTGGATCATGGAAGCTGACAGGCTGTGAAAGGACCCTGAATGAAGCCCAGAGAAATGTCACTGAGTGCTCTACCATGGGGAAGGTCTTAGGCTGTGCTGAGAGGTTTTGGTGGGTAGGGTTGCAAGAGTTGGTAAGAGTAGCCCGGGAAGTTACTGCAAAAATCCAGTTGAGAGGCCGTGTGGAATGGGTTAGAGGGCTGGGCCACAAGGCCAGAGCAGCAAAGTGGCCTCTGATGCTGAACTCCTAACCCCCAAACCCTACTCATTTCCAATGTCATGGTACTGACTGAAGGCAGAGGGGCTCTCACGTGACTCAATATCATAGCACATCCATTCCCATAAGAAGAAAATCGTTTAGTATTGCCTATTGACCCGTGGGATATCCCCGACAGCCGACAGTTGGGTTACTTCCGAGAGAGAACTTCTGTAGCCAACAGCCTGGTCTTTGAAAAGTCTCGACGGCTTTGAATTACGGGTGCGACTGCTCCTCTGACTTCAGACAAGAGGGAGCATGAGCGTCGTCAACAATGCAGGCAATTTGGTAGCAGAAGTTAGGAGCTGGCTCACGGGGTGTTGATCATCACTCAGGAGCTTTATAATTCAACTTTTGCTCTTCAAGCTGATGTCCTTAGAGACTCCTGCCTGTGTGGCATTGGGAGTGATTCACCATAGGGCTCCATTGTGATTTTTCTACAAAGAATGCGGACGTGTTATACTGTTCGTGAGTCCCAGAAACTGTTTCTTTAGATCCCCATTTTAGATGTGCCAGCATCATGTCAACTTTCTTGCTAATGCCAAATTGATTGAGTTTCGTATACGTGACTAATAACTCATCCTTTCTTTTTAAAAGTTTATTCACTTGGGGCACCGAGGCTGTTTCAGACTTTCAAAACCAGCTAGTGTTGGGGATCAAAAGAGTCGTATGTGGTGGTGGGTATACACCTGTAACCCCAGCATTTGGGAGGCTGAGGCAGGAGGATTCTAAATTCAAGGCTGGATTCTATCTCAAGATGAACAAGGAGCCTAGGGAGGTAGCTTCGTAGGTAAAGGGCTGACTGTGCAATCGTGAGGACCTGAGTTTGCTCCCCAGAACCATGTAAAAAGTTAGACTTGTAATCCAGCTCTTGGAAGGCAGAGACGGGACATCTCTGGAGGCCACTGGCCAGCCAGATTAACCTAGACAAGCCACAGGTCCCAGGGGGAGACCAGGCTGGATGTCTCCTGAGAAATGACACCTGAAGTTGACCCCTGGCCTCTATGCCTCCTCCATGTGCACATACATGCATGTTGGGATTCCTGGACACTCCTCTATTTACATGACTGCACATGCTCAGTTCAGTAGCCAAGCAAGGGGCCTTACGTCCTGTGTAATCCGTGTGCTGTGTGACCGCTTAATTTGCGCGCAGCGTGATCACGCGATCTGCACGTGCGTGGCGTAGCTCCATAAGCCCACATGCGCATGTGCAGGGGAATCCTTAAAAAGCCGGTCACAGACTCCTCCTCTCTTTTCTGCTCTCTCCTTCTCCCCCATCTCTCCTTCCTCCTCACGTGTCTTTCCAACAGGCCTGACCACATTCTGTCCTCTCCCCTCTCCTCCTAAGAAAACTGAGAGTGGGTTTTGTCATGCCTCGTGGCTTTTCTCACACGGTAACAGCGCCGCTTAATGAATAACATTGCGCCGCCACACCACCACATGAAAACCAACAATGCGTGCGCGCGTACACACACACACACACACATACGCGCGCGCGCGCACACACACATGCACACGCACAAACATGCACACATAAAGAAAGAGAAAAGGAAAGTGTACACAGGATAGCGTGTCCCTTCGATGTGTCTGTCTCACTGTGTGTCCCTAACACTCAATGAAGGTAGCCACCGTGAGTTCAATGTGAAAATGTTTCTCCTGGCAGTGGCTGTTGAATGACCACATCCACTGCTCTCTGCTGAAGGACTTTTGCTGATACAATTTTACTCGAGAATAACCTAGTGAAGTTTTTTCATTTTGGACCTAGTTATCACATAGCACTTAAAACTGAAGAAAAAAAAAAAGCCCAAAACACCCAAAAACATTAAAATATGTTGCATGAAATCTAAATGATCTTTGAATAAAAATCCCAGAGCCAGATATTGGGGTAAATGCTGAAAGGTCAGAGAGACAAAGGAACAAGGCACTGCCATGTCTTACCTCGCTAACTCCACGAATCCTCTAAATAAATTCCTCTGAGTCTTCAGCCAAAAGGGGTCCAGCCGAAAAGGATTCAGCTGAAAAAGGCTTTAGTTCTTGTCTCCTCACACCTTATATACCTTTCTCCGCCCAGCCATATTACTTCCTTCCTAGTGTTGGGATTAAGGGCCTGTGTACTTCCCAAATACTGGTAGCAGAGGCATGAGATCTCAAGTGCTGGGATTAAAGGTGTGTGCCACCACTGCTTGGCATCTATGTTTAATCTAGTGGCTTGTTCTGTTCTCTGATCTTCAGGCAAAGTTTACTAGGGTACACAATATATCACCGCAAAAATATATATTTTAAGATTGAGGTTCATTATGAGTATGTGTATGTGGAGTATGTGCACATGAGTGCAGGTGCCCATGAAGGTCAGAGGCAATGGATGCCCTGGAGCTGGAGTTACAGGTGAGCTATCCCTCATGGGTGCTAGGAACCCAACTCAGTTCCTCTGGAAGAACAGTATGTGCTCTTTTAACCTCTGAGTCATCTCTGTAGCCTCCATTAAAATATATTTTAAAAGATGTATTTTAAGGCCCAGGGAGATGGGTTAGTGAGTTAAGGTGCTTGCTGCTAAGCCTGAGTATCTGAGTTCAATCCCCAGGACCCAGATGGTGGAAGGAAAGACCTCACTCCCTCAAGTTGTTCTCTGACTTCTACATGTGTACCATTGCATGCTCACATGTGTGGATATGCACATACTTGTGCTCACACACAAAAAATATAAATAAATTTAATAAAAAATTTAAAATTGGCCGGTTGGTGGTAGCACATGCCTTTACACTTGAGAGGCAGAGACAGGCAGATCTCTGTGAGTTTGAGGCCAGTCTGGGCTACCAAGTGAGTTCTAGGACAGCCTAGAAAACCAACAAAACAAACAGCCAATACAAGGGCCAAGAGGATGGCTCAGCTGGTAAAACTGCTTACAGCTCAAGACGAACAGCTTGAGTTTGGGCACCATAACCATGGTGCAAAAAAGCGAATCAACTCCCCAAGCATTGGCTGTCTGTCCTCTGACCTCTACACTCATGCTGTGGTACACACGGGCCTGCACGTGTGTGTGCAAATACATTTTAAAAAAAAAGGAAAATTGTCCTCTGATCTCTACATGTCTGTTGTAGCACATGTGTACATACACTCTTGAGCACACGTCATGCACATAAACACATAAATAATGAGTATTTCTTTTTAAAAAGAAAGCAAAGGGCAAATCTATGTGAAAGGCTTGGCATAGACTCTCTTGTCTTTGGAACTTCTGAAGGGCCCCTGAGAGTCCCCTGGTGCGTGTTCTGAGGCTTGCTGTAGACGTTACAGTATATGTGTGTTCTGAGGCTTGCTGTAGACGTTACGCTATGCATCTTTAACTTTTCACAGACCACCCTCAATTCCTGTTGTCGTACCTGCCTATCGTCACTTCAGATAGTCCAGTTTCAGAATGTCATGAGGGAAAATCAGTGCTCCTCCTGCTCCATGCACGTGGAGGTTGGCTGTGTCCAGATTTTCGTATTGTGACCAATGTAGAGCAGAGCTCTTCTCTGTCCAACCATGGAGCTGATTGTGTGGGTCACAGATGTTGGTGTGGTTGTTGGTTGTGAGCTCACTTCCGTATTTCATTTCTTCAGATGAAAGGTATGAGTGAGAAAGGAAAAAAATGACCGAGGCCTTTCTTTAAGGAGAAGTTGAGCATGCCCTGTTAAAGGGCAAGCCAAGGTCAAGAGACAGCCTCCTCCGTTTTCAGTGTATCACTGTGCAGTCAAGACTGGCCCCAAAGGAGCAATCCTCCTATTTCAGCTTCCCGAGAGCTGGGATTACAGGAGTGAGTCCCCAAGCCTGGTATTTGAACTACTGTTTATGGCGGCCATCTTTGGAAATTGGCTCTCTTGACTACCAAAGGAGTGAAAAGAAAACAAAAACAAAAAACTAAACCGGTAAATGCCTATACAGACTACCCTTGCTCATACAGTGTTTGGTTTACCCTCAAGGGTTCATGCCGCGGGTGCATTTCATTTCCAAAGCTTCATTTTGGCGCATGTCTATCGTACAGTAAGTCATGCATGACCTGGTTACCAAAATTAAAGGTGGAAAATGGTGGCCGGGTGGTGGTGGCATACACCTTTAATCCCAGCACTTGGGAGGTAGAGGCAGGTGGATCTCTGTGAGTTCAAGGCCAGCCTGGGCTACAGAGTGAGTTCCAGGAAAGGCGCAAAGCTACAAAAAGAAACCCTGTCTTGAAACGCCCCCCCCCAAAAAAGGTAGAAAATGGTGATTGTGATGACTAAGATGGAAGGTGAGTCTTGTTGAAATCTTCCAAATTCATCAAGTCTCTGCCTGTTCACACACGTGCACATCCCTTCGAGCTTCTTGTCAGGGAAGACAGAGCATCAGGGTCCCTGCCGTTACTCCCTTCTGGAGCTTGCAGAGGAAATGATATTTATAGAGAACTGCCTGACGTATTTGTTGTCCATCCATTGTTTAGATAAGTCATCTCCAACCTGTTGTCTCTCAGACCCCTCGGGAGAACGTGGAGTTATGGCAAGGTTAGCCGAACACCCACCACTGAAGGTATTATTCTTTCTGTCACAGTTATCTGTAAGGACACAGTGGCGACACTGCCTGGTTTAAAGGAACACATCTTTGACATCCAGACCTTCACTTAGGAGGAGAAAATCATTTGGTAAGTGTAATCAGTGTTGGGAGGCAGAGCTGGCATCTTCAGGCTTTGAATTTAGGCTTAATTCCTCTTTAGTACCAAGCTTGGTGTTGGCCTTATGGACTCCAGTATGTCACCTGTGATGTTCCAGCCCTGTGGGCATGGTGTACTGAGTACTATACTCTGTGAGCACTGCACAATGTGAGCCTGGTGCACGGTGAGCACTGTATACTGTGAGCTTGGTGAACTGTGAGCACTGTATACTGTGAGCCTGGTGAACTGTGAGCACTGTATACCATGAGCCTGGTGAACTGTGAGCACTGTATACCATGAGCCTGGTGAACTGTGAGCACTGTATATTGTGAGCCTGGTGCACTGTGAGCACTGTACATTGTGAACACTGGGCACTGTGAGTATTGTGTACTGTGAGCCTGGTACACTGTGAGCACTGCACACTGTGAGCACTGTACACTGTGAGCACTGTACACTGTGAGCACTGTACCCTGTGAGCACTGTACCCTGTGAGCACTGCACACTGTGAGCACTG
>CABHPH010145499.1:19110-75072 GCA_902168325.1 Peromyscus nudipes | reverse complement strand
TGTGTGTGTGTGTGTGTGTGTGTGTGTGTCTGCTGATTCATTCAGACAACATGGTGCTCCCCAAAGGCAGGTGTGTCCCTGGTGACGAGGTAGGAAGCAGTAGGCACTGGAGCTTTGGTTATCTGTCTCTCTGCACTGGATCCCTTGGCAAGGTCCAATCAGGATCAGACAGCCCACTTCAAGGAGAGCCCATAGGTTTGCCAACCTTCCATTCCCTTTGCCCCTCCCTGTGGCTGTTCTCAGCAGCTGCTGGGCCATAGGTAGCATAGCAGTGACCGCTCAGCACCCACACCGGTCCTGACAGTGCTGGGGTGGCAGGCCTCCACCCACTCCACATGCGCCTGGGCAAAGCAGGAGAGGTGACTTTCTCTGGGTTCCTGGCTTCCCTCCAGGCAGTGTAGGAACGTAAGATACAGGCGGGAAATTAAGAAATAGCTGTCAGAAGCCACCTGCCAAAAGACCCACCAAGTGGTGACGAGGTTATTCAGAACAACAGGAGACCCACAGGCTACCTCTAAGTTCCAACCGTGCTGGTTATTTTTAAGGCATAATCTCTCTAATAAGCAGTATTTTCTTCACTACCTAATTCACTTTCTAGTCCAAAATATACTAATCCCCAAGATTGGGAGATGAGAACAGGCTGAGGAGGCAGGCCAGCCAGCAGCCCCTCAAGCTTCCTGTCTGATGCCCTGGCCCCACCTTGACCTCCCAGGCCTGAGCCTGGGATGACAATACCCAGACTGTAGTGGAAGACAGTGAGAGCTGGAGAGGCTTCAGGAGCCCAGCTCCTGCTCTCCACATCCTGATCTTAGTAACCCCAGGCCCATATGGCTGGGCTAGTGCAGTGGTTCTCAGCCTCTCTGGGACTGAAGGACCCTTTCACAGGGGCCACATATCAGACATCCTGCCTATCAGATATTTACATGACACATCCTAACAGCAGCAAAATTACAGTTGTGAAGGAGCAATGAAAATAGTTTTATGGTTGGGGACATGACAACATGAGGAGCTGTACTAAAGGGCCGCAGCATTAGGAGGGTTGAGAACCACTGTGCTAGAGAGACTGCAGGCTGCGACCCACACCCTTCTGGTCCTCACTCTGAATGCTCCCACTCCATGCCTCAGCACTCACTGTTCAAAGCAAATGGTGGTATGATGTAATCCTGGAAGGGGGCCTTGGGAGGTGGCTGGGTCTCCCAACAGATTGGTCACAAGATGGGGTTTGTCCCTCATGCCCACCCTGAGGCAAGTGGGTGGTCACCTGACCTTTGCTCAAGCACCTTACCCTCTCTCAGGATGCTGGGGGGTCAGGTGGTCACGGAGTCGCCCTGCCATCTTCCCAGCGCTCTCCACTGTCTGTCTGTTCTGCATGACCCAGAGGATCCTGGGCCTTTTTTTTTTTTTTTTGGTTTTTCGAGACAGGGTTTCTCTGTGTAGCTTTGCACCTTTCCTGGAACTCCCTTGGTAGCCCAGGCTGGCCTCGAACTCACAGAGATCCGCCTGGCTCTGCCTCCCGAGTGCTGGGATTAAAGGCGTGCGCCACCACCGCCCGGCTACTGGGCCTGTCTTAACTGCCTTCCCTGGAGGCCTTTGCCTGGCACTGGGACACGGCCAAATCAGGATCTCCTGTGAAGGTCATCCCATGCACACAGCCTTTGTCCCTAGGCTACCCTAGCCAAGTTCTCTTCCTCCCAGATCCCTGGTGCTTTCTGTCCCCTTGCATTTGCTCTCTCCTCCCCCAGGCTACACACTCACTAAAGCCTGGGTCTGGTCTAGAATTTCTTTATCTATCCCTGAGGCACTGGTTACATTGCTCCTGTTGAGTAAGTCTGACTCACTCAACTGATGGGTGGAGGAAGAGATGAGCTAGCGAGGGGGGGGGGGTGTTAGAGAGGGTTCTTTGGTCAGGATTAAAGCAAACATTAGATCCCCACCACCACCCCAGCAAAAAGGCGGCATCTATGAACCTCAGCTAATGCCACCAAGTACCAACAGCATGTAGCGCTTCCCTGATCTCTGTTGACCCTTCCCATAGCTGTGAAGGGCACTATTAAAAGGAAACATGAGAGGCTGGCTCTACCCTCTCCAATGGACCCTGGTGGAAAGCCCTTCTGGCTTACTCTGACAACTAGCAGGCTTACAAGGAAGGCAGCCCAGAGCCTCATAGCTGGACTGTGAAGAGCCAGCACAAAATCTGACCTGTCAGGTGCAAAGTCAGTGTCCAGCCTCCCAGACCCTACTCACCTTCCTCAGAGCATTAGCCTTGGGCTTCTCCTACAGTTCTAGTAAGCATTTACCTGCTTTTGCTTAGACTCCTCCAGGGACAAAGCAGGAGCCTTCTGTACCCTCTGCCCATGGACAGCTCCTCCCAACACATCTCTGAGGGGTCCTTGTGAACCCACTTGGAACAGCACCCCATAGGCTGTCAGGAATAGGTGAGAAGGCTGCTGCACAGGCCTCTAGTCTTGACTCTCTATGCCCAAGCACCAGTAAGCTTGATGGGCCCCTGCACTGTCCCTTGAAGTGTCCGCAGGAAGAACCAGCCAAGCTTCAGGCATAGTACAGAGAGTAGATGGAGGGACAGAGGCCTGGTCCATAGCCATTCTGAGCTTTCTACGGAAGGTAGTAGGCTCTGGGGTAGCCGTGTATACCAGGTGGGACAGGGCTGCTGCAGAGGTACACTAGAAAGTGAAAGTCTGGAGAGGGGAGAGGTGGAGGCACAGCCCTCTTGCAAGGAAGGCCATTCCATGTGCCTGAAGAGCTCTATCCATGGTGGGAAGGCCTGAGGAAGCAGCTCATGCTGAGGTGGGGATCATTTCCGTGAGCCCAGCCTGGAGGAAGGCCTAGAGCTAACAGCACAGTCTCAGCTCTGGCAACCACTTACCACTCCCTCTCCAGAGGGAGAGTCACACCAAGCAGCCTGTGGCCCTTCCCCACTGTTCTACAGCAGTGCTTATGAACAACACGCCCTGGACTGGGTCTGCCCCATCTCCTCCTTGTAAAAGGCAGACTGCTGTGCTATGCATTCCTCTAGAAGTAGACTAATAGACATCATCTGAGAAGCTGGCTAATGAAGACTGTACAGCCTGAGAAAACCCTCTGCCTAGAGCTGAGCTGTCACTTAGCCCAAGTGGAGCTGGCAGGAATGGATGACAAGACAGTGATCTAGCGCCACCTTCTGGAGACCCATGACAATACAAATCTGGTGCCACAGACCCCTGCCCTGGCTATGAAGTTCTGTGCCTCACCTACAAAGAAAGAGCAAGCAGCCCCCCAGGCCCAGGGCAGCTGCCTAGGCTACAGAACCTGCAAAGAAGAGAGAAGGGGACAGGACCCCTGAGGGCTGCCCTAGAGACCATGCCTGCTCCTGAGCCAGTATGAAGTGGAAAGGTATCTGTCCTGCCCCAGCCCTGGGCCAGGCTCCCTTGTACAGCCAGAAGATTGCCATGCACCACTCCACTGAAGCATCTCTTTAGAGAACAATTTGCACATATCACCTTCAGGGGAGAGCTGCTCTTCCACGTGTCCCTGGATATGGAGTGTCACTCCAGGGTCATCTGCACGTCACTGACTCTGACAGCAAAGCCATAGCACACCCTGTCACTTGTAATTTCATTTCTTGAGTGAGTAGAGGGTAGTGGTCCCCCAGGCCTCTGCACCTCCAGGAGCAGTGCTGCTGTGTTCCTGGAGACAGGTGAAGCTGGACACTGAAGACTCGAGGGAGGGCACACAGGGGCCCTTTATGTCAACTGGCCCTGGAGGAGAGCCCTTCTGGCTTGCTCTCAGGCAACAATTGAATAGCTGTCACAACCAGCAGACAGAATGCTTTCTACTGCCTGCTGCTATGTGTAGCATCTGGCACAGTCCCTGCTAGGGCAGGTCCTGCAACAAACAATGGAAATCATACACTACAGAGCTCAGCAGTTCTACAGAAAGTGCTAGTTACCAGCAGGCCATGTTGAGGTCACATGAGTCAGGTTGACTGGCAGATTCTGTGACCTCCTCTCCATTTACCTGTATGTTCAGTGCTCTTTAGGGCCCCGGAGACCATGGCTGTGCCTAGCAGGCATCCAGTGCTTCAACACATTTTCTGAATGAATCAGACAGCAATTGGCCTTGTCATCCTTTGAGAGTGTGACTCATGGGGTCTTGGGGGTTAAAGGTGCCTCTGTGTTAGTGAAATGACCCCCAATAGCTGCACAAGATGCTCCCTCTACAAGCAATTTCAATCAGCAGCACTCAGGGCACCCCTGTGAAGCAGAGGGGCCCTGCCAGAGTCTGGCTGGGTCTGGCCAGTGGATCCTCGCCTTGGGTTGCAAGTTCATTGGTACTGGATGTTGTTTTCTTTGGCGGCTACACTGACCCTTCCCAGGCCTTGTGCTTGACAGCACAATTGCTCCGTACAGAACCAGCACTCTGGGATGCTCAATTATGTAAATGACACCACAGAGATGCATGCTGTTGTGTACAGAACTCAGGGTTATATGACAATAACCTGCAAGGGACAAGCATGAGTTGGAGTTGGCAGGCATGTCGCGAGGCCCTGCAGGCAACCAGAGTGATGGAGGGTGAGCCTGATTGCTACCCTTGTCCTGTCTCCCCAGGAGCTGCCAGAGCATGACAAGCTTGTTCAGTGGCACCGTGTCACCCAGCAAGGATGGGACTTCCTCTCTCCCCAGGAGGCAGAACTCACTGGCCAAGCCCCCACTCCGTGCCCTGTATGATCTGCTCATTGCGCCCATGGAAGGGGTAAGTGCCTCCTGGGGCATGAGGCTCCTTGGTATCAGAATACATCATTTACTGGTCAGTGCCCATGCACATCCCCCTAGAGCACTCAATGGACACATGTTCTTGGCTGGCTGCTTATTGCCAAGGTCCTGAGCATCAAGTTGGCAGGTCTGAGTTTCTACTTAGCTCTGCTCTATGCAGGCTGAATGCATTCGGCCTCAGTGCCCTCATGTGCTCCTCGCCTTGTCTACAGGTCATGAGACTCAGAGCACTGCCATGTCATCACTAGGACTGAATGCCTCCCACCCCTATTTAATCCTAGATGTTCATCCTGATGACCCAAGCCAGTCTATTGCTCTTTCCCTGGGTCTCAAACAGACCCAGTGTCCAGTGATAAAGACACCACACAGACCACCTTGCTCTCTGGCTGGCATGTCCAAGCTACCCAGAGCTTGGCATATCCCTTAATTCAGACAGTGCTCTTTGATGGTACAGGGACCTTGGTGGACCTGAACATTTAAGGGGCCTATTGTAGGCAGGGCCATCACAGCCAATGATCTGTCTACTGAGGCGGGAGCACCTCTCAGAAGCTCTCTATGCATCAGTATCTGAGAAGCACTGTGTATCTGGAGACCACGGTTTGTGTATGATTCCTCCATCCCCAGTTGTGGGGTGGCTGTTCTGCTTGCTGGTACCCTGTGGTCTCTGCCCTTTCCTGATAAGTGACCCTGGCCCAAACACTTGTCTTTTCTCTGTAGGAAGTGAGGACATCTGCAGGACATGTCTGATTAGCACAGGGATGAGGGGGAAGGACACTAAAGCATTGGGCTGCAGGCAGGACTGTCACCTGGCCGGGGGAACTGCTGTGTCCAAACCTCTCCAAGCCCCTCCCTCAAGGTCTCTTCAGCCTTTCCCAGCTGCAACCTTCTGGATATGGTTACTTCTGGAAAGGCAGAGCCCCTCTTATCCTCCACGCTTTTCCCTGTCCCTTCTTATCTTTACCCTCTCCACAATGCCCTGATACGGCTCTGGCTTTGCTGACTGAGGAAGACATGTGTTTCTCTCCTGCCTCCCACTGCCACCAGAAGTCCTCTGTACTCCGGGAAGTGCTCCCCACTCCACTCACCTGCTCAAGCCTCCTCCACCTTTGCTCCGTCAATGCTGAGTTGCTGGTTGGGAAGCAGGAGCAAGGCAGAGAACAAAGGGGAAGGTGGCTGTGATGTGGTCTGACTGCAGGCCCCACCCTGCCCAGCAAGGCCTCCATCCCCAAGCCCTGTCCCTTGTCCTCCACACAGCAACATGGGAGTCTCAGGACTTGGCCCTTGCCCACTTCTCCCTTGTGACTCAATTCACATTCCCCAGTCAAGGCCAAGACTATCCCTTAGCAGCTGGCATGAGTCTGGTGCATACGGGCACTCAAAAGAGTTTATTGAGCTGTCTTAGGTCAGAAGCACATTTGCATTTGGTCTGATACAGCACAACACAGAAAGCAGAAGACCCAGGGAGAAACTAGGTAATGGCTTTTATGGCCATCTGGGGCAAACTGGGGGCTTTCCAAGAGCTAGAAGCAGATAGCCCCCCAGAACTATAGCTACACAGGTCTGCACATGCCTTCCGGAACCCACAGTTGGGCCATGGCTGAGGAGCCTCCGGTGCAGGTACTGCTCACCCTAAGAAAACCACCACTTGCTGATGAGTCCAAGCAGAGCCAGGCACTATGGAATCAGCAGAGGAAGCTGAGAGCAAGAGGCACCATGGATGCCAGAGGGTACTCTCCAAGTGCCTGGAGCTGTAGTCAAAAGATTTCCTGTGTCTTGCCTGGCCCACAGTCGGGACAAATCTCTCTCTCTCTCTCAATCCCACAGCTGCTTATAAAATAATCACTCAGAGGCTTATCTTAATTACCAATTGTATGGCCTATGGCAGGCTTCTTGCTAGCTAGCTCTTATAACTTAACCCATTTCTATTAATTGATAAGTTGCCATGTGGCCATGGCATTACCGGTCTGCTGGCATCTTGCTGTTCCTTTGGCGGCAGCTGGCATCTTTCTCCCTCTGCCTTTCTCTTTCCTGTCTTTCTCCTTGGATTTCCACCTGCCTCTAAGCTGCCCTGCCATAGGCCAGTGCAGCTTTATTTATCAACCAATCAGAGCAACACAGTCACAGCATACAGAAAGACATCCCACAGCACTTCCCCTTTTCTGTCTAATCAAAAAGGAAGGTTTTAACTTTAACATAAGTTTTCCTGTTGGATACCACTTATTATGATCAATCCACATGAGTCTATTAAATGGGTAACAGAATTTATTAAGATATAAATTGAGGAAATATACTCACGAATACAGAACAGACAGCTGAAGTTGTCTTCTGATCTGACTGAGAGCAAATCCACCTTGCAGGCAGGAGTAGGGAGAAGGGGCCTGTGACCCTTCTCCAACTCCTTATAAGAGGTCACATACAGGCCGGGCGGTGGTGGCGCACGCCTTTAATCCCAGCACTTGGGAGGCAGAGCCAGGCGGATCTTTGTGAGTTCGAGGCCAGCCTGGGCTACCAAGTGAGTTCCAGGAAAGGCGCAAAGCTACACAGAGAAACCCTGTCTCGAAAAACCAAAAAAAAAAAAAAGGTCACATACAATGGCAGGAAGCACCGCCTCCTTTGGGTCCTATAGCCCAAGGTCGTGGGCAGAGCAAATACCACTACATGGAGCCCCAGGGTGTGCTTCAGACAGTCCCTCTCTCACGGACTTTCCTCAGAGTAAGAGTGTGCTAAGTCATGTCTGTATACCCCCATGTCCCTACAGAGGTGCAAGGAAGGGTGGTCTCAGCTTTAGACAGGCAGAACAGCCATCAGCTAGCACCTTCACAGTGCTGGCCACCTGACACCTGCCAAGGCTGTGTCCGCTGCAGATGAGAGACCAATGCCTGTGCCCACATGCCACAAATCAATGCATCTCTGACTCTAAAAAGATTCCTTTGTAGGCCAGGGGTTTAACACAATGGATGAGCTCAGCTGCTACAAAAAAGGCATCTGGTAAAAGCTATGTAAAGCTCTGACATAAACAGTGAGAGCTGGGTGACCCCTGTTAACCAGAGTTGCCCTTGGCTGGGGCCTCGCCTGCAGTTTTAGCACTCAGGATGGCAGGACAGTGTGAGCCAGGGGTTCTCACCTACTCTGAGCAACATGGCAAGACCCTGATCAAAGTATATTTTAAAAGCAAAAGAACCCACTGTGTTTTAGAAAAAGCACTTCTGAGAAGCTGGGATCTAATTTTGTGCCCAGTTACAGCTACTCATTTAGCACATACTTAGACACACCAGGCACTCGCTGCCCTGAGTCTAGAGACAACCTAGCAGTCAGGCCAAAAGTGGCATGTCAGCTGGAGTGACCCATCAATTCCAGAAGCTCCCCTCCCTCCTTCCTGGCTGCCCTATAGCAGGAGGCCCAGAAGGACCCTATGTCCTCCTGTAAACATGCCATACCTCTCTAGAGACCACCAGAGGGCGACATGGCACTGCCAGCTTCCGGAAACAGCCCACCCCCTACATTTGCACAGAAACCATAGATCAGGACTGGAGCCTGGTGTGGGAATCACAGATGCTTCCAGCCTAACCACTGGCCTCTTCATGTGGAGCATGTAATTATTTGAACAATTGCCTTGGTTCAGCTGTGGTCCTATTGCTGGGGCCTAGGCCCAACAGTATGGAAAGTGGGAGAGAATAGTCTCCTATGGGGCCGCCCCAGCCTGTGATTGAATGCATGTCCTGGGAATGTGCTGTCCTGTCAGGATGGGAACTGTGTCACTGTCACCCAGGAGCCGTCAGCAAATGCTCAGTCAGATCCTGTCTAATGTAGAAAGAAGTGTTTGGAGTGAAAGGCTGGCAGGAGGTGGGGCTGGGGTGCCTACAGCATGTTTAATTAATGGTGTTAAGGACAGCAACAGCCAGTGACTTGGTCTGCCTATCTGGTTGTAAAAGGACAAGGGAACCTCTCATCTCTAAGCCCATGTGACCAGACTACCTGTAACCAGTGTTTTCAGGGCTGACTCGGACGGAGTCTGGCCCTGGACCTACCAGCAGCATGTGTGACATTGAGGCAGGCTTGTAGCAGGGTAGTCTCCAGGTTGGCAGAGTCACTCACTCTGTGGAGGCCCAGATTCAAGGACCTGCTCTAGTTTAACCTGTCGCCCTCATCTTTTACCCCTTTGCTTCAACTCTACTTGGGTAAAATTTGATTCTGGATGCTCCACAGAGGTCATTTACATGGTTTAGCCACACAGCTGTCTGCAAAAGCCAGAGGGAAAATGCACAATGGAAAAATGACTTGTGGTCAGGAGTCAGGTGTAGCACAAACCACAGGCTGTTCCAACACGTCTGAGTCACTATGGATAGCTGCATATTCACACTTGACCCATGTGACTGCAGTTCCCTTTGCTTCCTGGGCTACGAGGAAGGGTGCTCACGTCATCTAACAGGTGCAGGCAATCGGAGCACTGCCCATGCCACGCAGAGCCGCCCACCCTCTCTTGCTGCTCTCCTTGGTCTTGGTCTCTGCTCTGGAAAGGCCCTCCCTTCCTATCATGGGTTCTGTCATAGTAATCGGGTCAGGAGGTGAAGACCCACCACAGGCTAACAGGAACAGAGTGGGAAGAGGCTAGTGAGGAGCAAGATGAACCATTAGTGTGAGGGAGCCCTGCAGACTCCAGAGCTGTGGATGTATGCCTAAGACAAACCTAGAAAGGCTGTGGCCAACCCACACGTTTGCTGCTAAGCAACCTTGGAGAGCAGGCAGGCCAGCAGTGACCAGCATGGAGAGGGCTGCAAGGAGAGGGTTGATGGCATGGTGGCTAAGGAGTAGCCTGGGCTCATGGCTGAGATGCCACCAAACATCCTCCCATTACATCCTTGAGTGGATACTGAGGCACCACAGTGATACAGGGCTACTTCCAGGGCTACCTCCATCTACCTCCAACAAGAATAGCCCCTCCCTCTGCAAAGGCTGCCCCCATCCTTGCTGGGCTACACCAGCTCAGCCCACAGCAAGGCTTGTCAGCACTACTTAGACCCACAGAAGGCTGCACCATGGGAGCAGGCAGATTCCAGGACACTTGCCTCCTGCCTTGTTCTGAAAACATCAAGGGTTAGAAAGTCCATCTCTGGTGGGCTTGTTTGGGTTCTTGAGTTTTAGGTGAAGGCTGGTGTCCCAGTCATTCTGTCTCTCAAAGAGAAGACTGCAGAAGCCAGAGCCCTTCCCCAATCTGACCCACTCAGGACCTATGTGGACCACCCTACATGTGGTCCATGAGGTGGACCACGACCTCTCTTTCTTTTCCCTTCCACTCTGGATACAGCTGGGGCTGCAGGTAAGGGGAGGGGAATACCCACGGGGCATCTTTTCCACCTGGCCTCCCAGCTCCCCACACCTTTTGGAGCTGGCATTCATTGGTCGGCCAACCCAACTCCCACCTGTCTTCTTTCACACAACCAGATCAAGGTCGCATATGCCCAGGACTGTAGGCCTATGCCAGACTTGATGCTGTCCAATGGGGCAACGTCCTAGGAGACTCAGCAACATTAGGATGTGAGGCTCCAGAGTATCCCCAACCCCATGGCTCACCTGAGGTCACTGGCTACATTGTGCTGGCCAGATTTTCCCCCATTCCTCTGAATGTGTTGTTGGGTCTGTCTCTGGGTGGGCTTGACTCATGACAGGCTATTCCCAAGTCCTCCTCAGTCATATGATGCACAATAGGCCATTGTAGTCCAGGTCAGGGCCCTCTGCTGTCTGCTCACAGGCATTCACATGCTCTCACCTTAATGGGTTAATTTGCCTGAGCCAGGCCTTTCTGGTCCTTTCTAGCTTCCAGTGCAGGGCCCAGCCTGGTACCCACACTGGCACTGCTACCTTCCAAGGCTGGCATTTTATACCTCTGTTGTGGTTCAAGCTAACACCGCTGAGTCTTACTTGGCAACAGCTTCTTATACACACTGCTTTTCTGCACACATACTTTAAGTACATGGGCAGGCCTGTGTCCTATATTACCTGACCTTTCATGGTGTATGGTGGGCACAGGATGGGCACTGCTCAGTGGTACATCAGAAAGCTGAGGCTTCTAGGGAGGGAACTCCCAACAGCAGAGCCATGTGAGTGGACACACCACTGTCCAGGAAACATGGCTGTTGTCTCTGTGCTTCTGGCCCAGGTCCCATGGCATGGGTGGAGTTAGCAGAGCCCCTGCGACCCCACAGCCAGGGTCATTTGCTCTGCAGAGCTTCCAGCCTGCTCATGCTCCTGTGTCCCCACTGGATCATACCCATAGATGCTACCGTAACAAGGAAAATGTCCCGGGGACATGGGTGGCCTACAGGATGACATTTGACCCAGCCTGACTGGGGATTGGACAACGGAGGCTCAAGAGGACCTCACAAGCTGGCATCTGATGAAATGAGTCCTATGACTCTGGAACCCAAAGCTTGGATTAATTTTGCATGCAGCAGGTCACACGAATCCCCATGTTTCCTGTATTTTGGAAAGCAACGCTCTTACTGACCATCATACTATCCTAGCTGATAACCTCACTGAGGTCAGGGTCCTGTCAGCCCTGCCACTGAGGTCTAGACCAGGACTCAGTGTGCATGAGACCTGATGCCGACAGCCCTACCGCCTCCCTGTGAGCACACAGTCTCCTGGGCAGCTCTGGCACAGCAGTGGCCGTACTTTCCACTCCCTGTGTCACACAGCAGCTCATTTAGCTCTTCTTGGGAAATGGCTTGTAAAGCAAACGAGTAACCCCAGTGATTTCAATTCTCTACTTTCTCTCAGTTTAGCCAAATTATAAAAGGAAATAAGCCCTGGGTTTGGAAAGCCTGAACTCCCCACTAGCACATGTCACTTTGGGTTAGCAAGCGCTTCTGCCACCCTTAGCCAGGTGCCCCTGGCAGCAGGCAGCTGGGTCAGATGAGCACATTCATTTCCTGAGGGTACAGCCTGTCAACCTCATCCAGTCAGACTGAGGCAGCAGAGTGCTGGACCCCGGAGACAGGCGTCTACAGCTGACCTGCCTGAGGCCACACTGCTGCAGCGGCTTCCACTCCATCTTGGCTCACCCACAGGCTCCCCCCTCTTCTTCCCCACTTCCTCCCAGGCTTCTTAAGTAGAGTCTTGCTCTATAGCGCAGGCTCACCTTGAATTCATGACAGTCCTTCTCCCTCATCCTTCTGGAGTACAGGGAGTATGAGAGTGCACCACCACACCTGGGTGCTTGGCCATCTTCACAGCTGGCTTCCTCTTTGAGCCACATCCTCACTTTTCATCAGGGCCCATTTGGAAAGGCCACATCTGGGGAGAATGGGCAGGTGTCTTCATGCTGCGGCTTGCACACAGACCTCCCCAGGTCCTTACCCCAAGTTCTGTCAGGAGAGATGCTGCCTCTCTGACCCCTTCTCATCTCCAGAGGCCATAAATGGAGACAGCACCTTCAGAGCCAGGCCCTGGAGAGCTGAACTGAGACCCAAGCATCACAAAATTTCCTGGACTACAGGAACCCTGACCCCAAATCTTCCATCCTGGCTCTGAGTGTCTAGCCTTGTACTCATCAAAATGGGAGATCACCAGGCTCATGGAGTCCCTGATGCCAAGGAGGGTCATTGCATGTACTCTTCAGTCCTGGCGCCAGCACAGCCTCTCCACTCTGTTCTTGGGGTGCCTCGGGGACAGCTCCCTCTCACGCAGTCTCAGCCTCCAGGGCAAACACCTGGATCTATGGCAGTTGCTCTGTCTTTGGATGTCATTCCCTTCAGGCTGGTGACTCTCATCTCTCACCTCAGGTCACCAGCAGACCTTGACAGACTGCTCCCTAACCTTCTACCTCCCAGTGAGACATACAGAAGCCCCAGCCCCTGAGGCAGGCACACCTGTGAACACTGCTTCCAGGGCAGCATCTCTAGTCCCCACAACCTACAAACCTGCCCTGACAGTTGACCACGGTGACCTTGGATCATGGGCTGCCCACCCTGAGTCAGCCCTTGTGCTTACTCTGCAGGGCCTGATGCACTCAAGTGGCCCTGTGGGCCGGCACCGGCAGCTTGTCCTGGTTCTGGAAGGGGAGCTCTACCTTGTCCCCTTTGCTCTCCTGAAGGGCAGCGCCTCCAACGAGTACCTGTACGAGCGCTTTACCCTCATTGCCGTGCCTGCCCTCCGCTCTCTGGGTCCACACTCTAAGGTAATGTACTGCCTGGCTCTGGGGTCGGTCCCCATATCCCGTAGCCTGAAGAAAGGGTGGGATTAGCAACCAGGCCCCAGACCTAGGACACAATTCATATGGGGTAGTTTCTGACTCAGTGGTGTTGGAGATCTTAACTTTTAGTTTGTTGTTAAATTATAACTTTAAGTTTCCGGGGCTGACTCCAGGTTCCAGATGGGAAGTGAGCTGGTATCCCCAACATTGCCTGGCACTCTAGGGAACTGGGTGATGCCAGCTTCCAGAAGCCTCTACTCTGCAGGGAACTGTTCTGGTGTCTGAGGGAGCAGGCTGCACTGGATCGTGAAGATGCTGGAAACGTAGGGTGAATGTCAGGGACACCAGATGCCCTGCTAACCTGCTGTTCCCTCCCCCGCAGTGTCACCTGAGGAAGACCCCACCCACATACTCCAGCTCCACTGCCATGGCAGCTGTCATAGGCAACCCCAAGCTCCCATCCGCAGTAATGGACAGGTGGCTGTGGGGACCAATGCCTTCTGCAGAGGAGGAGGCATACATGGTATCAGAGCTCCTGGGCTGTCAGCCCCTTGTGGGCAGTATGGCCACCAAGGAGAGGGTCATGAGCGCCCTGACCCAGGCAGAGTGTGTCCACTTTGCTACCCACGTCTCTTGGAAACTGTCAGCCTTAGTCCTCACACCCAACATGGAGGGCAACCCTGCTGGCAGCAAGAGCTCCTTCGGCCACCCCTACACGATCCCCGAGTCGCTGCGGGTGCAGGATGACGCAAGTGATGGAGAAAGCATCTCAGACTGCCCACCGCTGCGGGAGCTGCTCCTCACTGCTGCTGACCTCCTGGACCTGCGGCTATCTGTGAAGCTGGTGGTACTCAGCTCTTCCCAGGAGGCCAACAGCCGCGTCACAGCAGACGGCTTGGTGGCGCTGACACGGGCCTTCCTAGCTGCTGGTGCACAGTGTGTTCTAGTGGCTCTGTGGCCAGTGCCAGTGGCAGCTTCCAAGATGTTTATTCATGCCTTCTACTCATCCCTGCTGAATGGCCTAAAGGCCAGCGCCTCCCTCGGTGAGGCCATGAAAGCAGTGCAAAGCAGCAAGGCCTTCTCGCACCCCTCCAACTGGGCAGGTAGGCAGCTGAAGCCTGTCCGGGCCTGGGTGGTCCTCCCAGTCTCATTCTGTAGCTGGGGAAGGGCAGGAAGTTGGCTCTGGGTGCCAACGCCCTCATACTCAGCCTCTGGAGGCACAGTCATCACCTTCTGGACTAAGGAGTTCACCCTCAGAGTGAATGCATGGTTCTCAGTGTCAGTGGACAATGGGTGTCTGTCACAGTGGCAACTAATTTAAAACCCCATGTTAGTAAACAAGACCCTTGATGTGGCCTCTGAAGATGTAGATAGGGCTGTGTACCGTGTGGAGGTCACCAGCCCCTCTGCAGTTCAGTGTCCCTGGCAGGTACTGTGGCTCCTTCAGGGCAGCCCTTATCACCCACCAAGGTAGCACAAGGCTATAGCATGGCTGTGCCACTTAACTGCTGGTGTTCTGGTAGGGCAAGTGTCCTGGTGACCCATGGTCCCTTGAGACCACACCTGTCCTGTTCATACCCCACAGCATATATGTAGGAAGCCAGGTCCTCTGCCTGGCCCTTCATTCCTACAGGGGCTCCCTGCCCTGTGCTGGCTTCCTGGGTGTAGTGCACCTGTTTGAAAGTGGCATTCATTTGTTTTTCTTTATGGACAGCCTAGGCAGGCAAAGGAGCTAAGGGTTCAGGAAAGCGATGGATGAACTCCTGTTGCTTAGCTGGTCTGGTCTTGCTAGCTCAGGCTGCTCCTTCTGAACTGGAGGAACAACTTCTCTTTACCCCTCTGGTTGCTGGTTCCTGCCCCAAGTTCTCTTCCACAAGGCCTTTTGACAAGGAAGCTTCAGGGTGCCCAGGCTAGTGGCTGCTCTGGGGTATCTTCCTGCCACTCATTGAGACAGCCAGGTGGTATGGGTGCCCAAGAGGCCAGGGACTGAGACCACACCCATCACTGCCCAGCTCTCTAGCTGAGCACTGGGAGGAAATGGTCAGGGCAGCAGTACTGCTCCCTAAGGTCCCTCTGTGCTGTCCTCAGGTTTCACGCTTATTGGGAGCGATGTAAAGCTGAATAGCCCCTCCTCACTCATCGGCCAGGCCCTCACGGAGATCCTGCAGCACCCAGAGCGGGCACGGGATGCCCTACGAGTGCTGCTACACCTGGTAAGGGCTGATGGGACCCTGTGGGACCCGGGCAAGGTACCAGTGAGAACCAGCAGGCAGCACCAGATGGGGGACCAGTGCAAGGCATGGGACCAGATCCAGCTGCTCAGTGTCCCCTGGAGGAAGGCAAGGTGCTGATACTTCACAGTCTCGGAGGATTCGCGGGAATGAGTCCCAGGAGTGCAGGAGGACCCAGCAACTGACAGGCCTTACTTCATTACCAGAGTCCTTCCCTGATTCGAGAAAGGACTGATTGTACCCTTGGCCAGCCCTTGGCCAGCCCAGGGTTCATGAGGCCGTAGGCATCTGCACAGCAGTTGTCGTCAGACAGTCACTCAGAAGGGACAGCTAGAAGGATCAGGGGTTAAAGGCTGACTCAGACTATGAAAGACCATGTCACTCCCAAAATAAAAGTCACACAAAATGTGTCCCATCTTTCAACCCTTTGCTGAAAGCATGGAGAGCAGTTTCCAGTCATTCCCAACCCAGCTCTGGCCCAGGCTGGGATCCATGTATAACGGACACACTATCTGTGGTTACCCACAGGCCTAGAGCAAGCACCATAGCGAAGCTCCTGCAGAAGACCCGCTCCAGGAGCTGGAAGTAGGTTGGGGTCCAGGTGGACAGGCCACCTTGGCTATGTAAACCTCTTATCCCATAGGGAAGACTCAAGCCGGGCCCTTCAGACCCCCACACCTGGGCCTGGTGGCTCTCTGTGCACATCCATTCTTCAGGCTTGGGTCTATGTGGAGGTTCTGAACCTTAGGCAGTCAGCATGCCTTGTACCTAGGGGTGCCTAGTCCTGCTGTAAGAAGCCACACTCTAGGCCCTGAGGATGCTGAGAGACTGGCTTCCTCTGTCACCATGTATCTGGAAGCTACAGTATTGGGCCCTTTCAAGTTCCCCACCACATCCAGAGCACTCCTTCCGTACCACTGCAGACTTCTCTTAGGCAGCAGAGAACCCTGGCCCCACACTACTCTGTCCAGCCAGGCTTCTCAAGCCCCAGGCTGCAGGAATATTTACTGCTTCCCTCCATCAATGGTAATCACCAGAGCCACACATCAGGCTCCCCTGCCACACTTCCTTGTAACAATGCCTGTTTCCCCTTCAGGAGGCAAGGTGTCTCCAAGACTCTCTGTCCCAGGGACAGCCACTTCTGACTGTTTTAAGTGGACACTTCTCTCCCCCAGACATCTGATCTGTGCTGTGTTTTGTTCTAAGAGAAGCCTCAGGTGACATGGGGACAGACTGCAATCCTCTGTGCCTCAGGGCCTGTGACAACTCAGGCCAACCAGGGAGCAGTGCTGTTGACACATTCTGTAGAAAATGAGGATCTGGCAGGCACTGGTAGGGCTGGGCAGGCTCTGACCTGAGGCCATTTTCTGCTATTTGCTACAGTGTCTGGAGTGGAGAGGAGCAGACTTCTTTGTCTGATGACCGGATCCTTACCATCATACCCTCCTATGCCTAAGGCCCAGTGAGCTCTGTGTCACGTCCTTAGGCCTGGTCAAATGGGCTTTCTAGGTGGCAGTAGTCAGCACTGCACTGACTTCCCCCAGAGCACCAGGAAGAGGAACAGGGCTGATCTGGATCTCTAACTGTCCTGTTCCCCACTAGGTGGAGAAGTCCCTGCAGCGCATCCAGAACGGGCAGCGCAATGCCATGTACACATCCCAACAGAGTGTAGAGAACAAAGTGGGTGGCATTCCCGGATGGCAGGCCCTCCTCACTGCTGTGGGCTTCCGGCTGGACCCTGCGGCCAGTGGCCTGCCGGCAGCTGTCTTCTTTCCAACCTCAGACCCGGGCGAGAGGCTGCAGCAATGCAGCAGCACCCTGCAGGCCCTGCTGGGTAAGCTGCGATGGGGTGGGGTGGGGCGCTAGCACAGAGGGGACCACAAGAATGGCAGAATCCCACAGCCACTGATGCATGGCTGATGCCCACCTCACCCGATCTTCCCATCTAGAGTGGTCACCTGGGCTTTGTCCCTTCCTGGGGGTGTTCAGTGGTCCTGGGCAAATAACAGCCACAGATCAGCAGCAGCTGTGGTCCTGGCAAAAACCACAGACCAACTAGGGTGACACAGAGGCAAACCACTGGGAACTAGGGTATCCTGGAAACATCACTGGGAGAGTCAAGCATAAGGTCAGGATCCCTCTTCCCTGGAGGCCACATGCTTCTGTCCTAAGCCACACAGGGACATGTCTCTGGCTGGACCAACCTGCAGCAAACTACCCTCAGCACTGAACATCTAGAACTCTTTCCCCTGGAGGTGCCAAGACCCTCTGAGTAACATCTGCTCCTCTGTACTGGCTCAGGTCTGCCCAACCCAGCCCTCCAAGCACTGTGCAAGCTCATCACGGCCTCAGAGACTGGAGAGCAGCTTATCAGCCGGGTAAGTAAAGCTAGGCTGGACAGACACGGACAGGCCTGTCAGGAATAGTGTGTGGTTTCCCTGCCTTAGGGAATGGCATCTCCAAATAGGCTGAGTCTATAGGCAGGTTCTTAGGGCTCATAAGCCCTGCCTGTGGTCCAGGTGTCTCCAGAACCCTCCATTCACTATCTTCTTGCACCCTGCCACCTCACCCAGCTTTCTCAGCTAACTGACCAGTATCATAGCGACTGTCCTGAGCCAGCAGGCATTGGGCCAACCCCTGAGGCACAGCACTGAGCACAAAGCCAGCTGCATGGCAGTTTTTAAAGAAGAGGCTACTTTGGGGAAATGTGGGTAGAATTCAGGGGTTATGAGAATTTCTTTTCTGAGCTCTGAGCAGCACGATCCTGTGGCTTCTCTGTCTCCCTGACTTTCCTCTGGCCACTGAGAGTTAGCGAGTCCACCCCAGGTGCATGTGTGGGAGGACCTCTGGATGACATTCTTCAAGGGTGCATAGTGGTTTTCCTGGTCATTCTGGAGGCTATAACTTAATATACAGTAGTGCATGTTGCTCTGAGGTATATGCCAGTATGGGTACCCTATCTGAGCTTCACCAGGGTAGACACTCTCAATGGCTCCTGGAGACTCCTCTGCCCTGGAGCTATTGGCAGCCAGGGACCTGACTTCCTTGAGTTCCTGCTGGTTTATAATTAGCATGCCTCATCTGCTTACTGTATAGCATCATGGGATACTTCTAGAATGCTGCATGTTAAAGCATCTAGAATGCTGGTCTGTGTCCTCCATACAAGAACGCAGATCTTGAGGCTGAGAGCCTTCAAGTGTGCCAGCTCCTTATGCCTCTTGCTTTCATGGAACCAAGGGACTTTGGGTCTGCTCACTGTAGGCCCCTGGACAACTGGACACTGGCCGAGGCACGGCTGTCACCTTGTGTCCCCTGCTGCCTCTTGCTCCTCTCCCTGGTCAGAACCAGGCTGGTGCAGTGCTTCCTGCGGCAGCAATCGGCTTGTGTGCATAACTGCTATGCTTGAGTCTAAACTCTCTTCTCTCTCTCTTTCTTCCTCTTACACTGTGCTGGCTGAAGGCTGTTAAAAATATGGTGGGAATGGTGAGTACAGCTTTAAACAGCAACTGCTGTCAGGTGAGCACCTTGCCCACCCACCCCAGTACTGCAGCTCTGAGCTCACTGTGCCAGTGCACATGTGCACAGCCAGAGCTCTGGGCTGGGGCTTGTCCCTCCTCTGCTCTTGCTGCCCCTTTCCTGTTCCACTGTCCTTGGTCTGACCTCTCAGGGTCCACTAGAGCAGCAGGGGCAGAACCAGTGACAAACACAGGCAGGGCACTCTCACTCCAGAAGCGGAGTTCACAGTGGCACTGGAGTGGGTCACACGAGCTCACAAGATGTGTTCTTAACTACGTCAATAATTGAAGACAGAGGGCGCCAACCCCAACTCCTCTCCCCCACTTCCACAACCGCTCCTGTACTTTAGGGAAGGCAGAGATCAAAGCAGAGCTGGGGCCCCGGGAGGTTCCTTTGCCCCTCCAGGTCCTTGCCCCAGAGAGGGCAGTAGGTATGACTACACTGAACAAGGACCTCCAGAGGCTGCAGGTGTCATGGAGGCCAGCAATCCATGGGTGACATGAGCTTAGGCAGGGTAGTCCAAAGCCTGGCAGACCTATACTTACATCTGTCTGTCCCTCCCTCAGCTCCATCAGGTGCTGGTCCAGCTGCAGGCCTGCGAGAAGGAACAAGACTTTGCCTCAGCTCCCATTCCGGTCTCCCTCAGTGTCCAGCTGTGGCGGCTCCCAGGGTGTCATGAGTTCCTGGCAGCTCTCGGTAGGACCAAGCACCTTGACTTAATAAGCTACTTCATTTCAGTTTCCTTTGCTGTTTTCCCCCATTTTCTGTTGGGTAAAGCCTGGTGACGTAGAAATACATCAACCAAAGATGCTAATGCTTCAGCCCGCTTCCCTCCATCAGTGTCCCCTCTAGTCTGTCCTTACCTCCCAGGACAGACCAAGCTTTACCACATTTCCAGGGGCTGCTGGCTGGAGGAAGGACAGTGGCCAAACCAGACCTCAGAGACTAGCAGTGAGGGCAGGAGGGCCAAGAGCAGCATGAGGTCAGAGTAGGGATGGGGGCCCACCAGGCCGAGGGCAGGGCAGGGCCTCTAGGCCAGATGAGGAGGTCTCTGAGTGATGTCGAAGACAATCTGTAGAAGATGTCAATATGACATCACTACCACAGGGACCATCAGATATTGCAGGACTGTGCATCCTTATGCTCTGTCCTGGGCATCTACTCGCTGCTAGGGGCTGGCCGCCTGTGTTTTCAGTCGTATAATGTATTTCTAAGGTAGAAGGCAATCCACACTTGGTGCTCTCTATGATCTGGGCTACTTGTTTCTTGTCCAGAGTTAAGGCAAATCTGGTGAGTTGGAATCTACAAAAATGCCACCAGAGGCAGGAGAGGTTGTCTTCACTTCTGTCTTGGCTATCAGCCGCCTCTGTGGCAGTGACACCAGTGTATCACTGGAAGGTGGCTCCATCTTTTTCTCTCAGCAGGGCGAAAACCAAGTGGTGTGGTATGGCACGGTCAGCACTCCACGTCTGTGAACACTGCATTTCCAACCCCTTACCAGTTGTGTCATGGAGACCAGTCCAGAAGGGAAATAATCCCAGCCCTGGCTCCTCCCGAGGCTGGTTCCACTTGTGTCCTGTGCGCCTCTAAGCCAGTGCTCAGAAGGGGACACACACACGCCCCTGGTCCTTCCTGGAGGCAGAGTGGGAGGAGAGCAGTAGGTGGAAGGTCTGGTCTCAGGAGTCCTTCCATCCTCCTCTGAGCTCCTCTGCCAACCCAGCACAGCTGTCAGTGGTGGGCGGGGCGGCTGACTCCAGTCTGGCAGAAGCAAAGGATTCTATCAGAAGCATTTCATTTACATGATGACTTCCATGAGGCATCCCTGTTTATTCTTTAGTCTGGAGAGTTGAGTTTCCCACAACAACCAGAATGCCCTGTGGGTCTTTCAGGGAACCTTATTCTGAATGGAATTCAAGAGTAGAAAGGGAACAAGCGCCCCCTTTGGTGAATGGCCAGCGGTTCAGTCTGGAGCAGTGTGCCCTCCAGTCTCCATCATCTCACACAGGAGCCCCCATACAAGCTCCCTTTCCTTCTCCACCCCACAGTCTCCAGCAGGCTATGATGTCTCAAGTAGAAAGTCTGGCTGGTCTCTTGTGGGGACAGTCTTTGGCCACAGTGCCTGGGAGAGTGCTTGCTGGCTGCCTGTGTGATGCTCAGCTAACCTAGACCTCCTGGGCACATTTGTCTGGAGAACGAGCAGGTTGTGCTGTGGCTGTGGCTATGTGTCTAGTCTCATGGGGCCTGACTCCAGGAAAATGGCAGAAGAGTCAGGCAAAATCCTGCAGAAGCAGGTAAGGCTGTGCCCGGCGGCTGTTCTGGGAGAGGCAGCCTGACCTGACCACTATCAATTGGGAAATCCTGACAGCTAGATACTCACTGGCACCCCTGCCATGCTGCTCTCGGTGAGCGCCACGCACAGCATGTGGCATTTTCCATCTTCCTCTAGGTTTTGACCTGTGTGAAGTGGGCCAGGAGGAGGTGATCCTGAAAACTGGGAAACAGGCTAGTCGACGCACTACCCACTTTGCGCTCCAGTCGCTGCTGTCACTCTTCGGTAAGCACCTCCCCTTCCCTCCAGAGGGGACTGAGTGATGCACGTTTAGTTTGTGTGAGGATCTCCTTGCTCTGGAGAGCTTCATTCTTGGGGGATGGAGGCAGCAAGCTCATTAGCTTGCCTAAGGCCAACCTAAGAAACACCACAGTGGGGACAAGACTGGGGGAGAGTGGAGCGGATGGGAGGTGGCATGGTATCAGGACATGCCTGTCCTGCTCCAGGTGAGCATAAGAGGAGCTCCTTGGGACCTGAGGGCATGCCTGGCCTGAGTGTTGCTGTTCTGGGGATAAGCTGGCAACTGGATCACAGCCATGGTTTGAGGGTAGCCAAACCAACAGGTCCTGCTAAAGAATGTGTACTGTGACAGGAAGGCTTTCAGAACAGGTGCCAGAGTGAGACGACATTGTCTAACATCAGGAAGGCAGCAGCAGGCGTGGGCTGGAGTGCTGTAGAGCATCTGTGAGATCCTTCTAGGTGGAGGCTGGGAGACAGGGAGGAGGCCAGTGCAGGCAGGGGGAGGAGCTCTGTGCCCCAGGGGTGCTGCAGGGTCAAAGGGCACTAGCAGAGGGTATGGGTCCACTGCAAACCAGCCCATAAGCACTGGACTTGGTGTGTGGGCTCACTAGTGACATTCACAAGAACAGTAAGGACTAAGGCTTGAGTGGTAGGTGACAGGAGCCGAAAGAAGGGCTGCTGGGGCCTGTGGCTTGTGGCTGTGCTAGGGTATTCTACTTCTTGTTCATGAGGACTGGGGGTTAACTGAAGTTGTGCTTATGCAGTGTGTAAGTCTTTACTAGTTTCTAACATGAAGGATGTCTCGTAAAGGAAATGTCAGTCTGTAAAATCCTAACTGCCCTTTGGCCTGGATGTTCTGTGCCTAGATTCCACAGAGCTCCCCAAACGCCTCAGCCTGGACAGCTCATCCTCCCTGGAGTCACTGGCATCCGCACAGTCTGTGTCCAATGCTCTGCCACTGGGCTACCAGCACCCGCCTTTCTCCCCCACTGGGGCAGACAGCATTGCCTCCGATGCCATCTCTGTGTACAGTCTCAGCTCCATTGCCTCCTCCATGAGTTTTGTCTCCAAGCCCGAGGGGGGTTTGGAAGGTGGGGGCCCCCGAGGACGACAGGACTATGATAGGCCCAAGAGCACCCACCCACAACGAGCCACCCTGCCACGGC
The DNA here is from genome assembly GCA_902168325.1 of Peromyscus nudipes. Lineage (NCBI taxonomy): Eukaryota > Metazoa > Chordata > Mammalia > Rodentia > Cricetidae > Peromyscus > Peromyscus nudipes. The sequence continues at coordinate 52,630 of CABHPH010145499.1, read as the reverse complement.
GCCAGCTTTCCCCTCAGGCCAGACGTGGGAGCAGCAAGGAAGAAGAAGAATATGAGGGGTTCTCCATCATCAGCATGGAACCTCTGGCAACCTACCAAGGTGATGGGAAGGCACACTTCTCCCCAGACCCCAAGCAGCCCTGTGTCAGGGCTCCAGGCGGTGTGAGGCTTTCAGTCAGCTCCAAGGGAAGCGTTAGCACTCCCAATTCCCCTGTGAAGATGACCCTGATCCCCAGCCCAAACTCACCCTTCCAGAAAGTGGGAAAACTGGCAAGCTCAGACACAGGTGAGTCAGACCAGTCCAGCACAGAGACCGACAGCACCGTGAAGTCCCAGGAGGAGAGCACCCCAAAGCTCGACCCCCAGGAGCTGGCCCAGAGGATCCTAGAGGAGACTAAAAGCCACCTCCTTGCAGTAGAGCGCCTTCAGAGGAGTGGTGGCCCAGCAGGCAAGGGCTCTGACCGAGAAGATGGCATGGTAGCAGCACCCAACAGCACCACAGTCTTCAGAGCTTCGGAAACCAGCGCCTTCAGCAAGCCTGCACTCTCCCATCAGAGGAGTCAGCTATCACCACTCACTATCAAACCACAGCCCCCAGCCAGGAGCTCATCGCTCCCCAAGGTGAGCAGCCCTGCCACATCAGAGTTATCAGGCAAGGATAGCCTGAGCTCTCCCAGCAGCAGCCGCCCATCACCTGGCCGTGACACCCCAGCCTCCCCGGCAGACCCACCACTCTTTAGACTCAAGTACCCCAGCTCTCCTTACAGTGCTCACATTTCCAAGTCCCCCCGGAACACGTCCCCTGGCTCAGGCCACCAATCCCCTGCGTGTAGTGCGCCATCTCCTGCTCTCTCCTACTCTTCAGCTGGCTCTGCTCGCTCCAGTCCAGCTGATGCCCCGGATGAGAAGGTGCAGGCAGTGCACAGTCTCAAGATGCTCTGGCAGAGCGCACCCCAGCCCCCAAGGGGTCCCCGGAAAATATGCCGAGGTGCACCAGGAGCCTTGACATCCAAAAGAGATGTCCTCAGCCTGCTGAACTTGTCCCCTCGGCACAGCAAAGACGAGGGCGGGGCAGACAGACTGGAACTGAAGGAGCTGCCTGTGCAGCGGCGTGATGAGGTGCCACCCAAAGTCCCCACCAACGGCCACTGGTGCGCGGAGACAGCAGCGCTGACAACATCTGGTGGCCTAGGCACCACAGCTGCCACCCGCCCTCTGAGACTGCCCTTGGCCAATGGGTACAAGTTCCTGTCCCCAGGAAGGCTTTTCCCTTCCTCCAAATGTTAAAGCATCTTGGCCCTGACTTCGTGCACACTACAGCCAGAGTCTTGGGGTCCCTCATCTAGTGCAGTCACCCACACAGCCACTGAAACCATCTCTCCTCAGACAGGTGGGCTCCCCGGGCAAGGTCACAGCCATGCCAAATACCATGTACTCACGGGTAGCTCCCCTGGGCCAGATTCACCAAAAGCAGGTCTCCCATGGGTGGGAATGGCCGTGTCTTCTCTGCTCCTGCTCCTGCTCCTGCCACAGGACCTGTGGGAGGAAGGCAGCACCGGTTTTGCTACCAAGTCTCTATGCACATCTTTCCTACAGGAGCACAGACAGCTCCTGCTGGGCTCCCGGGTGCTGATGGGATGTAGAACATTCTAAGTTCTGCACTGATGCATTACACTATCCAAAAGGAGAACTGTGGATTTTAAAATGCCAATTCTTTGTGATTAAATTGTAGCCATTTTGGTGGATACCGAAGTCACAGCCACAATGCAATAATTCATGTTGAAAGCGCTTGCATCCCCAGCTGCTCCCCATGAGCTCGGCTGGGGCCTCTGGACCCCACTCTTGGCCAAACTTGAATTTTCTTAAAAAAAAAAAAAATTCTGTACTCTTGTCCAGGCATTTTAGAACTATGCAATTGTGGTTTAAAACACAACGTTGTGCTTTTAAAACATAACTGACCTTTTGTACATGGATAAACACTTGGTTTTATTATCAATAGTACTTTGCATTTATAGCTATTATTTTTAAAAGCTCAAGAAATTTTAAATGTCAAATTTTGAATATTCATCCATAAGTAGTAATCAAGTTTTCTTGGGGGTATGGTTGAAATTATTCAATTTACTTATTTAAAAAAAAAAAAGATAGAAAGGAAAAAAAAAATGTCCCCTGGCTAGCTAGACCAGGACCCCAGCCACTTCTGCTGCCTTGCTGCATTTCTCCTCCTCTCTCAGCTCAGGCCCACAAACCTCTCCTCTCTCTATCACCAGGCCCCACAGCCCAGCTGGTTTCTTGTGACTGCCTGCTACCACCTCTGCGCCATTATCAACCAGGTCAGTCTTTCCTCGCACTGTGACAGTGTGAGTCACAGCTCCACCAGGCCAGGGGAAAGCAGATTCAGGTACTCCTCAGTGAGAGCAGTCATCACGGCCACGCCCCACCCCAGGAGTGGGGGTGCTGACATCATGACCCCCAAGGGCACTTCTCACCTTGAGCAAGATCTGACCTTGGTTTTGTTTCTCATTGTGGCTTTTTAAAGCAGGGTCTCTAGCCCAAACTAGCCTCTCAGATTTGCAGCAATCCTCCTGCCTCAGCCTTGAGGCCTGCACCCCCACACTATGCTACAACCTCACTCTGTAGCCACTGACTGCTACTTCCTCCTCAATGTGCTCTTTTAAAAACTGACACTGTCCCCTGGCTCCATGTTATTCTGGTGAGTTTAGTCAGAGAGGATTCTGCATCCAAACAACCTTGTTGACAAACAATAATAAGGCTATCACATTTAAACTGCCCCATCCCTGGGAGAGAAATTCTTCATGAAAGCAGCATGTACTATCTTATGTTAGCAGGGAGCTAACTTGCCATGTAGCAAATGAAAACCAAACCCAGCACTGTGCATTCCACTTGCAAAGTCAGGTCCTCGGCAACCGAGAATCAACCTCAGCACAAATGCAGGTGGCTGGGCCTGTCCTTCTCAGCCACCACCTCAGCCTCTTCCCCCAAGTGCCCAGGAGCCTGGCTGTCTGTGCTCTGTCCAGGGTGCAGCCCACCATCAGCAGATACCTCCACCCCTCCGACCACGTATGACCATGTTGTCAAGTCATGGAGGACTCCAAGGCTGCTCTGGTGTACTCCTAGGTACATTGTTGTTTTCTGGTTCACACTGAAGAGCCAAACAGTACCTGGAATGCTTTTTATTTATCTTAGATATAAGTTTCAATGAAGGAAAACAAAGTTGACAAAATAATGGGACCATTGTGCAGATCCGAGTCATCGTTCATGTCAGTCTTGGTGATTTCACGCACGTGAAACAAAGTCAGTTGAAGCTTCCAGCTACACCGTAAAGAGGATTCTTCACATCATGAGAGACTGCGTGACTCAGCATTCTGTATGGGTCAGGGGTTGGCAACCATGATCCACAGACTAAAGCTGGTGAATGAGTTGGAAGTTTTGTTTGTTTGTTTGTTTTGGCCATAAGCCAGTGATGGGTTTTACCTTTTAAAATGGTTAATAAGTACAAGACAAGTCTTGGTTTTGCCTCTTGGTTCACAAAGCCTGAAGTCACCTATTATCCTGCCTTTTAAAAAAAAAAGGTTGGCTCCTGGTGCATACAGCAGAAAATGCAACTGAGACTTTGTTCCACAGCCGGGAGTTTTCAAGGAAGCAGGGGGCCCACTGGGCCTGGAGCCTTGAGGGCTCACATTTGGTGTGGGTGGCTCCTACCTAGCCCTTGGCTCTTCATCCTGTGTGGGAGGAGCCAACAGATGTGGGTCAAAGTTACAAAAGTCGTCTCTGTTTCCCCTTTGCTGGTAGTAGATAGATGTTCCCTTAAGCTCAGGAAATGAAAATTTTTAATAAATTTTTTCTTAAATGTTCTACCCTGCTCTACCAGACAAAGACATGCCCCAGACAAGCAACAGTCTCCTCTGGGAGCTTGGTGGGACCACAGAGCAAGGCCATAGGCTGCCCCAGTTCTTACCAGTAATGACTGCTAACTGCAAACTAACACAAGAATCACCTACAAAACTTACATCTTGACCCACATTGTCCCTGCAGCAATGAGCAGGTCTCACCTTCCTCCATTTTAGAGAAAAAAATAAAATCAGTCCACACTGATAGGTGGTGAGGTGCTGCCCACAGCATCCAACTGCCCCCAGCACACACAGAAGCTTCAGTGGTCCTTGCTGTACACCTCGTAAGGAGGCAAACAGCAACAGGGCAGCTTTTCCTCACACATTTTGTTTGATCTGAACTGACTGATATGTGGCTTGTGAACTGGGCCTGTCTGTAGCGGATCCTTCAGAGATGTCCACGCCAGCACCCACCCACCCCCATCCTGGGCACCTTCCCACTTGGCATTCACGCTCCTTATATGCATTGTTAGCCACCTTTGGCCTACATGGACTTTTTTTTGTAAATTACACAGTTTCCAAACAGCATTAAACTTTTTATATTATGAAATTTGCCATGTAAAAAGAACTTCCTATTTTTATTGAGGCTGCGGGCGCTTGGCCCTTCCTTTGTGATTCAGTGTCTATTAAAGCATGAGCCTGTCAGTTTTAAATGCTGTCTCTGAGTCTCTTTCTGTTCGTTTCCCACAGTTCAGAGCGGCTGTGTTACAAATGAGCACACAATGCTGTCTCTGAGTCTTTCTGTGCATTTCCCACAGTTCTGAGCAGCTGTTACAAATGAGTGCACATCTGAGTGACTCAACTGTAACCCTGCCAGGGGACATCAGGAGGAGAGCAAGGGACACTTGCACCAGGCACTCTAGACACTTACAGAGTCTTAGATGGCCAACACTTGGCTCTTCTAGAATCATAGTGGAGTGCCAGAGATGTCTACTGTTGAGTAGTTACTTAGATAGGAAGGAAAAACAAAGCAGATTTTAGCCACTTGATGGCCTGTCTCAGAAAACTTTCAAGGAGGCTCTTCAGGAAGAAGAAAGCAGTCCTCTGTATGGAAAGGCATGAGCCTAGTGAGCGGGCCAGTGAGATTCAAGGATACAAGCACTTTAAGGAGTGATGTCCTACTGGGTAACAGCAAAAATACTAATCAACAATATATAAAACATTGATGCTAATCTGCCATGTCAGAACAGAAGGAAGTAGATTGTTTTTTTAAATGCATTAAGTATGCAGAAGCACAAAATGGGAGAAGATTGTATTAGTGTGGGAGAAATACAATAATAATAGGACAGGAAACGGAGAACAAAGTTCTGGTGACATGAGCATTGGGAATGTCAAGTAAACCAAGCAAGTGCAGCCTGAGAGAAGATGGCAGACCCCACACTCTGTGTGCTGTTTGCAGAGCTCACTACAGCACATGCCTCAGATGGCTGATAACAAAGAATGGGAAAAACTCTATCCTAAAATAGAAGACACACCAAGAAATCAGAGGCCTGCTGTTTTACCATGAACTTAGCAGGAAGGCAAAACTCTAAATTTGGGTGCCACTGACTACAGAGCCTCAAAACTCGCTGCGGGAAGTGTGGCAGATGGTCCAGTTCTGAAAAATGTCCTGTCCTAAAGGGAGTACAACCCATAACCCTGGATAGCTGAAAGACCAGAGTATGTGGTAGGTTAGACAATCCAGCAAACAGGAAACCTGCCTTGAACAGCGAAGCCACATTTCTCACATGCACATGGAAGGTGTTTCATGAAAACAGCACATAGACCACATAATTATTCCTAAAGAGCAGAGAACACTGATCTCTACCACACAGTCACAGCACAGTTCATCACAGAAGAACACCGGTCCCTACCACACAGTCATAGCACAGTACAGTTCATCAGAGAAGAACACTGGTCCCCACCACACAGTCATAGCACAGTACAGTTCATGAGAGAAGGACACTGGTGCCCATGTTCTGGGATGGTGAACAGGTCCATAACATTTTAAGATTACAGCTGTAACTGGATGTCACAGTTGCAGTAGGATTGAGTGCCCTGACCCATACACCAAAGCCTAGGGCAGACTTCACGGCTAGTGGTGGGGCACCATTGAGCTCGAAGCCTCCTGCTTGCTAGTGCTCCTCTTCAAAACCAAGTGCTTATGCTCCGGCAGCAACACAGTGTGACATCTTCTCCTGTGAACACCCTCCTGTCAGGCTTTCTCAGGTATGCAGCCTCCAGCAGGGGAGCGACAGCCCTGTGTCTGCTCCAAAAAACTAGGTCACACATCTGGGTCCAGACACACTAAAGGGACATGGTAGCATCTAGACAGTGTTTTACTCCACAGAGACCATCACCCAGGCCAGCACACTTACTAAATTGGTAGCAATTGTGCATTTGGGCTTCAGGGGATAATAATACTCTTTGCTGTATAAATATCCTCAATACAGTTATATTAAAAAAACAAACAAAAAAACTTCTAAATCAATTCCCAGAAGCAGAGCTCATGGCCTTCCCTTTGAGTCACCAGAGAGGGGATGAATTTGAGTTCTATTCTGCCTGGCAGCATCATGCCAAAGTCAGACCTTTTTTACACAGGGCTTTCTTTTTTTTTTTCTTTTTTATTTCTTTATTTTATATATATGGGTGTTCTGCTTTATGTATGTGCAGTACCCACAGAAGTCAAAAGAGGGCAACAGATCCCCTGGGACTGGAGTTATAAACAGCTGTGAGCTACCATGTGGGTGCTGGGAATTGGATTCAGGTCCTCTGTGAGAGCATCCTCTGCTCCTAATTACTGAGGCATCTCTTCAGCGCCTGTATGGAGCTTTTTGAAACACTGCCATTTTCTTTTTGAACCAACAATGTAATTGTAAAATAAAACTGATATGTAATCAGGAAAAAGGAAATTCTTACCTATCATTAAGATATTTTCTGGTAAAGGATGTTGTTATAAGTAAATCTAGCAAATAAAGGTAGGCAGAAAGTTGGTGGAAGGTAAAAGAAAATCCCCTTGGTGCACAATAATAAAAATACTAAATGTACAGAAGAAAGAAAGAATATCAAAAGCTACAAGGGAAAAAGACCAAGTAACATATAAAGGCAGACCTATTAGAATAACACCTGACTTCTCAATGGAGACTCTAAAAGCCAAAAGGGCCTGGACAGATGTTCTACAGACTTAAGAGACCACAGAGGCAGATGTGAGGGTGATCTGTTGTGATGTCTGTCACCCCATTAATCAGCTGATTCAGCTGATCTGGCTGGCTAGGTGGGCCCCCTCCTCCCTCACTGCTCCATGTGCAGCCATCCTGAAGCTGTGTGCTCAAAGAGGATGACCTTCCCTGAATAAAGGAGGTCTGGGTATGAGTAGCTTCACTCACAGATGCTAGCCCCAGACTACTATACCCAGCAAAACTTCCAAACACAATAGATGAAGAAAATAAGACATTCCATGATTAAAACAAAACAAAACAAAAACACAAAACACAAAAAACAAATTTAAACTATCTACAAATTTAGCCCTACAGAAGGTGCTAGAAGGAAAACTCCAACCAAAAGAGGTTAACCACATCCAAGAAAACACAAAGAATAAACCCTGACCAGCAAATCAAAAGAAAGACTTGCACATGAACACACACACACACACACACACACACACACACAGAGAGAGAGAGAGAGAGAGAGAGAGAGAGAGAGAGAGAGAGAGAGAGAGAGAGAGAAAGCGTGCAAAATAACAGGAATCAATAAACACTGCTCCTTGATGTCTCTCAACATCAGTGGTCTCAATTCCCCAATAAAAAAACCACAGACTAACACTAAGGGTACAAAAACAGGATCCATCCTTCTGCTGAACCACAGACTAACACTAAGGGTACAAAACAGGATCCATCCTCCTGCTGAACCCAAGAAACACACCTTAGCATCAAGGACAGACATCAGCTCAGGGTAAAAGGATGGCTGATTTTAAGTTGAATCACAGAGCTTCGGTAACAAAAACAATATAGTACTGGCACACACACACACACAGACCAGTGGAACAGAACAGGAGATCCGGACAAAACACAGCTATGGCTATTTCATCTTTCATAAAGATGCCAAAACACCCTGGAGAAAAGACAGCTGTGCTGGGAAAACTAGATGCCCACAGAGAGGAGAAACTAGATCCTTATCTTTTGCTCTGTACAAAACCCACCTCTGAATGGATCAAAGACTTCAGCATGAGACCTGAAACTCTGAAACTTCTAGAAGTGAAAACAGGAGAAACACCTCAGAAATAGGCACACAAGTAAGAGCCTCCTCACAGGACTGAGTTACTCAAAAAATAAGGCGGCAGGTTCCAAATGAGACCTCATGAAGTAAATATGTTTCTGCACAGCAGTGGGAACAGTTAATTCAGTAAAGAACCTACAGAACAGGATTAATATCTAGAGTATACAAAGAGCTTAAAAACTAGACGAGGAAAATAACACAATTGGAAGGTGGGCTGAGGAACTGAATGTGGCTCTAGAAGAAATACAAACGGCAACAAGTCCTTTCAAGGCGTCCACACTCTTGGCTATCAGGGAAGCGTATCAGAGAGAAGTGGTCTGAGATCCACCTCACCTAGTCAGACTGGCAGTCATCAGGAAAGCAAACAGCAAATGCTGTTGAGGAGGGGAGGGGAGGGGAGGGAGCCACTGAGGGAAAACTGGCAGCAGACCTGGTGTCCTCCCGGCCATACCACCCCTGGTTATAAGAGGACTTGACCTCTCACTGGAGACCCCGCATATTCATCTTTACAGCAGCTCTACTCACACCAGCGAGGAGGCAGCCCAGCCCACATGGCCACCGCATGGGACATCTACACAAGAAGGTTGCATTTCGCCATGAACAAAAACAGAATCATGAGAAAATGGGTAGGAAGAAAACATTACAGGAAGTACCCAGGCTTGGAAGACAAACATCACACACTCTCGTGTGTGTAAGGCCTATCTTCCAGTTTTTATGCTTGTGTATTTATGTGGGGCCCAAGAAAGGCGGGAAAAGGAGGCTTTAAGGAAGAGGGGCAGGGCAGGTAATGGGGGACCACCACAGTGAAAGATGGGGCGAGGGAGCTGATGAGGGAGAAACAACAAAGACTATGTGAGAAATGCCATTCCGCTACTCTAATTAAAAAACAAAAAACTTTATACCGTCAGCATAGCTAAATTGGAAAGACCGATCATGAGAGATGCTGGTGAGTAAGCAAAGCAACTAGAACTCCCGTGGGGTGTAAAATGGTACAGCCACTCTGGAACTGTTTGGCAGCTCCCAATAAAACAAAGTATGCATTCCCCAACACCCAGCCACCAGTTTCCTCAGCACTTTCTCAAGAGAAATGAACAAACCTGTCCACAAAGAGATTTGCTCCAAAATGTTCCCAGCTGCCTGATTTACACAAACTCTAACTAGGAATGAGCCCTAGTGTGTACCAGCAGGGACACGGTGCGTTCTAGGGCTCAGTGGAACCATCCAGCAGTGAGAAAGAGTGAGTGACACACACTAACCAAGAGAAACATGGTGGGAGCCAGAGAGGTCAGAGTTCAAACTCTGTGACTCCACCCACTCTGAGAGAAATGAAAATGGCTGCACTCAGAGGGACGTGCAGACCAGCTGGGTTGGCAGGAGGGAAGACCCAGCATGGTGGGACAGCGCTCCGCCTTGGCTGGCACGGGCTACATGAACGCAGACATTTGGCGAGGCTCAATCAACCACATCCTTAGGATTTACGCTTCTTATTATGTTAAAAGCCCTAGCAGTGTTTCGTTTTCTTTGGTAGAAATTAACAAGCTGATTCCCAACTCTGTGGAGACAGCAGAGAGACCTAGAATACTGAGGCAGGCTGGAAGAGCACAACAGGACAGCCACGCTCCAGACACGAGGCTGCCACAGCTGTGCACAGTCCAGAAGCAAACCACTTGTCTGTGGTCACCTACTTTAGAGGACACAGTACTAGGGCATGGAAAGGAAGTGGTCCAGGTCACCTGGATGCACACACAGGAAAAAGTTCAACTCAGGCTGGGGAGAGGACTCAGTGGGTAAAGAACCTGCCAGGCAAGTACAGGACCATAGTTCCATCCCCAAAACCCACAGGGAAACTGCAACCACTGCCCCCCACACATGCACCTCCACATATCCAAATATGCACACCCATATGCATATACACACACACACACACCCCTCCACACATTCAAACACATACACCCATGTGCACAACACACACAAAGCTCCACACAAACATGCATACCACATGCACATACACCAACCACACACACACAAACATACATTAATAACCTTGACTTCTACTTCAGTTCAAACCATACACAGAAATCAGTTCTCCATGGGCCACAAACATAAACGTGAAAGCCAAGGCTAATGACAGAAAGCCTAGGGATAGTACTTCCAAGACAGAAGTGACTGTCTCCTTACACTTTCCAAACAGGACACAGAAGGTGTAATCCGTGGGTTGGGTGACGCCTGTCAGCTGTGGAAGGGTGGATGACAGCATACTCGAGGCAAGTGTCCCTAACAGCCCCCCCCCCCGGGGGGGGGGATAGCAAACGCCACTGTATGACACACACACGACACTCACATCACATTCCTCACAATACAGAGTGGCAATCTGGATGTCACTCTTATGGTAGGGCTGAGGACTTGCCTCCCTGGGTGGGTTGACTTGGTGAGAATCTATGCAATGTGGTTATAATTATGTACTTTTCTGAAAAAATATTCTATGTCACCAGGTATAAAGCTTAAAAAAAAAAAAGGCTGGGGACACAGCCTGTGGTGAGTGCTCACCTGGGGACATAGCCTGTGGTGAGTGCTCACCTGGGGACACTGTGGTGAGTGCTCACCTGGGGACACAGCCGGTGGTGAGTGCTCACCTGACACTTTTGACATTTTCAAGGCCCTGGGTCCCATCTCCAGCAGTGCAAAGAACATTTAAAATACCACAAAACCCACACCTGATTTCCCTAAGCCAGCACTCTCCCCTTTGAAGTTTTCCACAGCTCAAGAGACACCAGGGCCAACTCTTGAGAACAAAACCCAGCAAAGCTGCACCCCACTTCCTTTCCGTCACACCACACAGGAATCCCCGAGGCCTGTGTGTTCCCCCACCTCCTCCCTGGTCTTTCCTCCACACAGCAGCTGTAGTGGGTTTTGCAGCAGAACAGCCCACCCTCCAGCCCCATTTACTCAGTGGGACTCACGCCCGAGGCCCTGTGATCCAGCCTTGCCCAGAGCCTCCTCCCATTCCTCAGCTGTGCCCAACAGGCTCCGGCCTCGTGGACTTCACACCTGTGGCCCTTCAAGCTCAGAGCTTCAGGGCTTTCCCAGACAGGCCCGCAGACTCCTGCTCTCCACCACTGTAGAGGCGGCCTCCTCCCATCCCCCTTTTAAAGAACACCCTGCATTTTGAGTCTTCAGTCCAGCTTTACCTGTCTTCACCAAAGAAACTGCGCCGCAAAACAGTAATCAATAACCACATTCCAGGGCAGTCCCCATGCTCAGGGACAGTTAGCTAACACAGATCAGGCCCCAGGTTTGTTTGTTTGTTTTTTGAGAGAAAGAAAATGAAATCAGGTGGGTAGGGAAATGAGGGAGGATCTGGGAGGAGTTGGGGAGGGCAAAGAATATGATCAAAGTATATTAAATTCTCAAGAATAAAACATTTTAAAAATAAAATACAATTTTAAAAATTTGCTGTCTGAAGCCCATTAAGATGGTGTCTTAGGTCCGGGCGGTGGTGGCGCACACCTTTAATCCCAGCACTCGGGAGGCAGAGGCAGGCGGATCTCTGTGAGTTCAAGGTCAGCCTGGGCTACCAAGTGAGTTCCAGGAAAGGCGCAAAGCTACACAGAGAAACCCTGTCTCAAAAAAACAAACAAACAAACAAACAAAAAAAGATGGTGTCTTAGTTAGGTTTCTATATGCCCAAGAACAACTTGGGGAGGAAAAGGTTGATTTTGACTTACAGTTTCATATCACAGTCCATCCTTGGAGGAAGTCAGGGCAGGAACCTGGAGGCAAGAGCTGAAGCAGAGGCCATGGAGTAGCACAGCTTTCTGGTTTGTTTACCATCGCTTTCTCAGCCTGCTTTCTTGTACAACCCAGGACCCACAGTGGGCTGGGCCCTCCCACATCAATCACTAATCAAGAAAATGCCTCACAGGTTTGCTTATAGGCCAGTCTTATGGTGGCGTATTTTTTCAGCTGAGGTTCCCTCTTCCCAAAAGACTACTCTGTGTCAAGATGACCAATACCAGCCCAGCACAATGCACACTGCTGTTCTGTTTCTATCCCTTCCCCACCACAGAGCAGGGCTGGATTGCTAAATATGAAGATGACGTCAGACCCTCAAAGAGAAAGCAAGAAGGCTTTACTGGAAAGTGTGACAAAGAAGATACATTATATCCACCAAGAAGGTTGGCCTAATTAAAAACCACGAATTTACTAACTTATAACAGGGTATTATGTAACAGTTTCCTCTGAAATTAAAACTCTCTATCCTGAAGGAATAATCCTTAAGCAGGTGGGTAAACAATTCAAAATAACTTCAGGAAGTCTCTGAAACTGACCAGATTCACCAGGTCCTTCCCTGCCAGAGTAAACATGCGAACTGCTAAGAGTCACTATCAGGCAGGCCAAGCTGCAAAGAAGACTCAGAAACGAAACCAGCTCCTGGGAAGAAGCAGAGACCTGCAGAGCTGCTTGGAAGAGGTTTAGACGAAGGCACTTGGGAAGGCACTCTGCAGCCTGCTGAACTGCCTGTAGGCTGTGCAGTGCGCCCCAAATTCCCAGCTTTGTGAGTTGTCACCCACGCCGGGTAGACTTGGGTGACTCAAAGTGGGCTTTGAGTCATTTCTGTTCCTGTAAATAACCCCTGACCCATATTCCTGTAAGTAATCCCAATAAAACTCATGGTTCACCAAATTGGACTTTGGTGGTATCTGCACTTTGGTTTGTCATAGGCTTCCTATCTAGGTGAGTACACGTGTGTGTTGCATCTCCCCAGGAAAAGTCTTGTCACACACACAAGGTCTCTGTCAAATATGCTGGTGGCAATGCAACGTCACAGCTGCTCAGAGATGTGAACAAGGCATAGGTGAAGGGTAGGGAGGTGTCGCTGGCATGTGTCAAGTTTCATGTCTCATGAACTCACATTTCTGTGGTCTGCTCCCCACCCTCCACTGTTCTTCTCCATCTCTCAAGTTCTACAGTCACTCAGACTCCTCATAGCAGGTCTCGGGCTCCATTGTTTATTGAGTGTGGGGGGGGGGAGGCAAATACAAAATGAACTTCTCTAAAAGTTTACATACTGACTAAGATGGAATTTGATCAGGACTACTCCCTGGACATTTCCAGCTGAGTGGCTCAGGCTAGATTCTTGAATAGCTCTCACCTAAAAACTGATGGAAAAAACAATATTGTCAAGGATAGACAGGTTCATGAGGGGAGATTCTTTCGGATGCTTTCTTGAAAATCACTGGCCTACATTCTAGAGAGCCAACTATTTTCAGAAATGTTCTGTGGTTCCTGCTGAGTGGCAAGGCCCGGGTGTGTGTGTGTGTGTGTGTGTGTGTGTGTGTGTGTGTGTGTGTGTAGTCTCTTCTCTGCTTCTGGTCCTCCAGGGTTTGTACACTTCCACTCTTTCACATGCAGTCCATTCCACACAGTAGCCTGTTCCCTCAACTGGATCTGATTTACAAGTACCCATGAAGTATTCTGAGCAAGGTAAGTGTATAAACTGAGGCAAGATACACAGTGGCCTTGGAGAGACAACATAGTCCTTTGGGAAGGGCTAGGTGCAAGGTGCCAGGGCAGATGCAGAGTAAGGAAGACATAATGCATAGGAAGGGTGATGACAGTGGCCCTGTGTGGGCTAGAGAAGCATCCATCCATGGTGGGGGCAATGACAATGGGCACATGTCACAAAGCAAGACTGATCCAACACATAGATATGCTAAGGATCATGGGAATTAGGCTTCTTGCCCAGGGAGGAGGAGTTAAACAAGAAAAGTTGGACTCGGCCTATACAGCCCTGGGTGGGAAGGAATCAGAGGTATTGATGTAAATTCACTTAATCACTAAAAGGATCAATACAGGAACGGCTGGGAGAGCCTGGCAGCACTCATACCACAGTAGCAATGAAAGCATGCATACCCCCAGAGCCTGCACCAAGGACCACTTAGCACCCCTAGGAAGCAGGGCACCCTGGGAAGATGGCTAAGAAGAGCCAGAATGTGTGGCCTATCAGAATGCAAGAAAGTGATCAGAGATTCACCGAGGCTTTCAAAGGACGCCATCAACTGTTTCAAGAAGCTCCTATGGGATAAAAAAAAAAAGTCAGAATTCAAGTATTAATAATCATGCTAGTGAGCTGGTGAGATAGCTCAGCAGGTAAAGGTGCCTACCGCCATGCCTGACCACCTGAGTCCAATTCCCAGGACCTACATAGGAGAGAACTGAACTCTGCAAGTTGTCCTCTGATCTCCACATGTAAGAAATGGCAAGAGCATGGGAAGCAAGGGGAACACTCCTCCACTGTTGGTGGGAGTGCAAACTTGTACAACCACTGTGGAAATCAGTATGGCAGTTTCTCAGAAAATTGGGAATTGATCTACCTCAAGAGCAAGCCATACCACTCATGGGCATATACCCAAAGAATGCTCAATCATACCACAAAGATACATGCTCAACTATGTTCATATCAGCATTATTTGTAATAGCTAGAACCTGGAAACAACCTAGATGCCTGTCATTTGAAGAATGGATTAAGAAAATGTGGTACATATACACAATGGAGTACTACCCAGCAGAGAAAAACAATGACATCATGAAATTTGCAGGCAAATGGATGGAACTAGAAAATATCATCCTGAGTGAGGTAAGCCAGACTCAGAAGGACAAACATGGTATGTACTCACTCATAAGTAGATACTAGATATACAGCAAAGGACCATCAGACTGCAACCCATAGATCCAGGGAGGTTACCTAACAGGGAGGACCCTAGGATGACTGTGACTTATAGTAAGTTTTGGTTTTGCCCAATCACTGGGCAAGCTTTAGTGAAACATTTCATTAATTAGGATAAGAATTTGTACTGTATGAAGCTGATGAAAGAATATGCTGGCTGTACTTTCAGGAGGGGAGGCTAAAATCTTTTTAGATTATGGATTAGCCTATAGAAAAATGTCCGCTGTAAATCAAACAGTGAAGGGGAAGATGAATAGGAATCTCACTTACACAACTTAAGTAAAACATAGCTCTCTGAACAGATGAAGACAGGTTTCTTCTGTGTCCCAGAATCTAATCAATATATGTGTAATTCAGCTATTATTTGGCTTAAAAGGGCTTATTGGGAAATGTTATCATTTTTACTACTTTCTACAGAGAAAATATTTTCCAGTTTCAAATAACCCTGGACTTTTGAATTACAACCTGTTTTATGTTCAAAAGAAATGGCAAGAGCACACTCACATGTCACACACACACAAATAATGAAATGTGATGATTTTTCAAGAAGCATACTAGTTACAAGTTATAACCCACTGAATAAAATAAGAAGCTGAGTCTGCACTGATTACACAAATGGATAAATTCCAGGTCTGACAGGCAGCAGGACAGCATCCATATGGAAAAATGGCTCCAGGACTTTTAAAAAGGTCTCTCATGTCACTTTTCTCATGCTCATGGAATTTTCTGGAGCATGGGAGTCTACAGCTCTTTAAGTGTCGATGTCTCCTCAAACATTTCTCTACCCCCGCCCCTCCCCTCACCCTCCCACCTGCACCCCTGCCAATTACCATCCACAGCTGGAAGAGAAGTCTTACTGAGTTTTCTGTCCATTTTTACATCCCTTACACCTGTTTCCTGCTTTGTTCTGAGACATGATTAGGCTACAGTTTGGGCCTTTCCAGACTTGTTTTCAGGCTGTTTTGTGGGACCAAAGCAGCCCTCAGTGCAGACATCCTCTATCCTTCCACAGGTGGCCTCTGTGGGACTCCACCCTGGCTGATGGGTACACGAGTCTTCCTGTACCCATGAGTCCTGTGGGCTGTTCTGCGGTTCCTTTCTGCATGCTCATTGCAGCCTGTCTCCTCCCCGGCAACCTATCCTGCCAAGCTTCCAGCCACACAGCTGCAGCTTCCCCAGGCCTTTGGCCTCACTACAGAGGCCAGCTCTGCGGAGACCCCTGCGCTCAGGCCTGGACACACTATGTAAACTGCAGCCACAGTTCCTTTCTCCAGCACGATGTGCAGACTGGGAACTTCTGCTTGACCTACTTTCATCAGTTTCTGTTGTGATTTACTTAAGATGGCACTGAATCTGGGATACAATCCATCCTGACTGGAGGTGAGCATGGAAAACAAGTATTTACATTGATTTAAAGTAATAATGTGGCCTTGCCACACTGTCAAAGCATTTATGAATATAAGGAGAAAAAAAAGAACAACCTAACAGAGACGCCTAGAGGGCAGCATTTCAATGAAGGGATGAAATAAACGTCAGCAGACATCAGAGGAACCGGAATCATGAGCTCTCCGTCAGACACACTAAAGGGACCACTGCCACATGGCTGTGATACTCTTGCCAAAGACCTACAACCTGCATCTAACCACAAGGAAGCAACAGACACAGCCCAGAGGACATCACTGTTCGTTCTATCAACAATAAAACACTTGGGGGAGCTAGAGAGATGACTCAGTGGTTAAGTGCATGCACGACACATACTCTTACACTGACACACTTACACACAGACAATAAAATAAATCCTGGAAAAAACATTTGGAAAGTAGTTTGACAACAACTGCCATGGAGATTTATTTATGTGCTGGCATGTGTCCACTCAACTCTCAAATGCATGTTCTAAAGAACTGCCTGCATGCCTGAGGAGACTGACTGCTGTAAACTATCAGCAAATCAACTGATGGGCTGGAGCTGGCTCAGAAGGGAAGCCTGGTCACTTGAGTCCAACTCTCAGGTCCCACATAATGGAAGGTGAGCGGACACTCACAAGCTGTCCTCTGCTCTCCCTGCACTCTGTGGCACACATATGCTCATGTGTGCACACACATACCACACACACAAACTCAATAAATAAATGTAACTTTTAAAAAGGGTCTTATTACTGATGAGTATTCATGTTTCTATCATGATGATAACTTTTCAGGCTTTGTTTTTGCTATGGCTCAAAGGCATTGAGTCTACTCAAATCGCTTATAGACAATTATTAATTATTAACTGCTTTTTCTACTATGATTTCAGTGTAGATTACGGAAAGTGGTCATGCTAATATATTTAAAAGTCTTATCTATTTTCTTTCTTTCTTTCTTTCTTTCTTTCTTTCTTTCTTTCTTTCTTTCTTTCTTTCTTTCTTTCTTTTTTTTTTTTTTGAGACAAGGTCTGTCTTCTGTAGTCCTGACTGTCCTGGACCTTGCTATGTAGACCAGGCTAGCCTCAAACTCACAGAGCTCCACCTACCTCTGCCTCCTACCCCAAGTTATGGGATTAAAGATGTGAATGATCTTGCCTGAAAAACTTTTATCTCTTTTGTCAACTTTAAAGGATTCATGAAAGCTTTAGAGAGTTGCAACTTGGATCCATCTGTCATGAGTCAAAGGGACCCCTTCCCCTCCTTCCTGTTGGGTGTATGTTCTTTTTGTCTTCTAGACCTCCCAGGCAAAGAGACAGACGTGGAAGTAGCAAGTAAAGCAGCCACCACCCTTTTACCCCACCTCCCCCCGCCAAGCTCTTTAACTTAACCTTCTGTCCCTAGTCTGTCTTTCTGTCCTGGAATCAGCTGCATCCTACAACTGCTCAAAAAAGGCTTATCTTGTTATCCCCAGGGGGTCCTGCAGAACCTGTGAACTCTGGACTTGCTGAAAGCCATTGTGAACCAGTCTGGAAAAGTGAAAACTATGGACTCCAGAGGCCACTCCAAGACTCTCCTGTGGTCTCCCTAGGACCTCTCCTCAGCACACTGGTCTCTACCCTTCTCATAATAACATGATTACTCTGTCTCTGCAGGTTCTTTCGGATGACATTACCTGACGGTCAGTAAACCAGATGCCTCTGATGGAATTTCTTCATGTCTCCTACCATCGCCTGCTGACTGAAGCCTCTGCTTTGGACCAGCATTCTAGACTCCCCTATTTTAAAGCCCCCAATCAGCAGGAGATATCTAGAGGGCTCCTTTCCTCTTATCATCAACCAAAGTTGGATTTTTAGGTTCAATGCCTTCTCCCTAAATGGCAGTGCTGGTGACAGTGTCCTAAACAGAAGGACTTTGGCTGAGAAAACAGAAGAATTGTTAGTGGGTAAACAAGCATAAGGCCAGTTTCTGTTTACAGAAAAGCAGATCACCTAAGGGGCACCCCCACAGATGGCCTCGGCAGTCTGATCCCCAATAAATCTTTCTTTCTATCCACTGAGCAGTCTAGTTTAGTAGGTTCTCTGAACTTACAGTTAGTTATCCAATACCAAATGGCCAGCTCTGAAACATATACATATAGGCACCATTATACAGACTTAGCAGGTTGTATTTATGTATTTAGGGATATATACAAATGTATATAATGTACACACACACATATAGCTATGTAACAGCAATTAATGAAAAAAGAGGGCATGATTTGAAAGAGAGCAAAATGGGGTATATGAAGGGTTTGGAGGGAAGAAAGGGAAGGGGAAATTATGTAATTATGTTATAATCTCAAAAATAAATAAAGAAAATAATAATAAAACAATCAAAACTATGGAGTCTTCATGTCAGACAAAACAATAAATACATCATTTTAATTTACGGTCAAGGTGGGACCTAGGAAATTATTAAAATGGAATGTGTGCCTGGGAATGGAGGGGCCAGGTCGGAGGATAAATGCATGTGTGCCTCTGGCGGTTGGTTGCCTTGGCCTCTCCCAGGCATAGCCAGGAATTCGCATTTCACGGCGGTGTGCCAATGCCCATTTCCCTGCAGCATCTTGAACATTTACAAAAGTTTTGGACTCCTGATGAGTTGTTAAGTAAAAAATGGCTCCATAGTGCGGCGTTTATACGATGGTTTTAATTTGGGGTTTACTGAGGGATAAAGTCATCCACCTTCTCTGAGGGTATAATGTAATTGGACACATATACACTGTGTCTGCACCACCGACAGGATGCTGAACACTATCGACATTGTATGCAGCTTTCTAAGTATCAATCTGCTGTACTACTGCCGTCCCCAAGTCCCCACCAAGCAGTGACTCCTGAGACTGTTTTCTCCTCCAGGTGTCTTGACAAACAGTTCGTGACCTCTGCATGGGCAGCCTGTGAATTCTTACTGCTTGAGTAGCAATTCATCTTGTCACACGGTTGTGTGGTTTCCCTTTGACCCGTGCTTATAAATGGGTTTTTATAAATGCATCTTTTCTATGTTCATACACCACTTGGCTTTCTTTTCCTATAAACAGAGCATTCAAATGTCTTATTAGGTCCCTGCCCCCACCCAACCCCGCTCTGTGCATATGTGTACACGGGGGCAGGGTTGCCTGTGCCATGACTTGTATAAAAGGCAGAGGAAAACCTTTAGAGGTCAGTTCTCTCCTACCACAATGTGGGTCCTAGGGATTGTACTCAGGTTATCAGGTTGGTTTGGCAACCAGCAACTTTACCACTGACCCACCTTGTCTGTTTTGAGAGCTCCAAGTAGTATATTAATGAGATCAGCCTCTTCTGTTAGTAAGTTACTAAGAAATAGCTTTCCTAGTTACCGATCTGAAGTATTTTGGGGATTTAAATGTTCTTTATTTTTTACATAGTCACATTTATCAATATTTTCTTTTCTCCCCTTCCTCTTCTTTCTTTCAATGTTTGAGACAGGGCCTCACTATGAAGCCCAGGCTAGCTAAGAACTCTGCATAACTCAGTCTTGCCCCAAATTTGCTATCCCCCTGTGGTGGTTTGAATGAGATTGGCCCCCACAGGCTCATATATTTGCACTCTTATTTCCTAGTTGATAAACTGTTAGGGAAGGATTAGGGGTTTGGCCTTGTTAGAGAAAGTATGTTGCTAAGGGTGGGCTTCCAGGTTTCAAAAGCCCACAGCAGGCTCTCAATCTCAATCTCAATCTCTCTCTCTCTGCCTGTTGCCTTTTGTTGCAGGATATTTGATCACACTGTGAACCCCCGAGATTGCAATATTTACTGGAAAAACCTGTTTCTAGTTGTGGTGTGGTTCAGCCCTAGCACACACCTTTAATCCAGGTGCTTTCTGCATGAATATTGTAAGCAGGATTAAATAAAGTCAGCCATAGGTCAAGAGACCAGTTGACAGGAAAAAACCATAGAGAGTAAGAGGGAGTCAGGAGGATAGACACACACAGGAAGTAGAAGGGAGGGACATTCAGTTTGAGGTGTTTTGTTTCAGAAAGCTTTCTTTCTGGGTCCTCAGCTGAGGAGGAAGGTCAGCTGGGTGTTTTCTCTGCCTCTCTGAGCTAGTAGGCTTTCGCCCCAGCATCTGGCTCCCAAGACTTTATTGGTAAAATTGAACAGTTGACACTTAGATAAAAACAGCAGCCTTTGGATGAGGACGTAAAGTTCTCAGTTACTGCTCCAGCACTGTCTGTCGATAATGGACTAGCCCTCTAAAAGCGTAAGCAAGTTCCAAATTAAATGGTTTCTTTTATAAGAGTTGCCTCGGTCATGGTGTTTCTTCATAGCAATTTTAAGACACCTCCTGACTTAGCTTCCCAAATTCTGGGAATATAGGTGTGTACTACCACACTCAGGTCTCAATACATCAAACCAAATATAATTAGAAAAACTTTTGATTTGATCTGGTGTTTTTTTATGACTCTAAACACATGACTGAAAAAGATAAATGAGGTGGCATTAAACTACCGGCATCTACACAGAGAAACGGGCAGTGGAGAGAAGAGACATGTTATCTCCCCACCCAATGGGAGACGACACTTGCGTCACACACATCTGATAAGAGGTTGATATAGAAGACATAAAACAGATTCAAACAGCTCAGTCAGAAGTCATCAAAGGACCTGAATAGACGTCTCTGAAGAGAGGCAGACAGGGCCAGCAGCAATATGAAAGAACACTCAGCAGCCTGCGTTGCCAGGAAAAGGCAGCTTCACTCTGATGCTCCGCAAATTTGCTCATACAGCCAGTGGGACCAGACGGAGGAAAGAGGGCTGTCATGCTGCACAGAATATAACTCAGGGTAACCATTATAGGCAGAAATGAAGACAGAACTGTGGGGGACCTGCCCCCACATTTTCCCCCCAGGGTACTCTTGAGGAGTGAGAAATAAGAGATTTAGACAGAAATATAGAGGGGAAAGGGAAAGACAGAAACACAGGATAGCCTTGGGTGGGCTTGGATCCTTATCCACCAGCCCAGAACTTTATTCAAAAGGGCTTTTTATAACAATGCCAAGGGGCAAGGCAAAAGACCTCCCCCTTGCTAGATACGACCAAGTGTAGACCCTTCCAAACACCTGGTACACAGGCCCGTGGTCCAATCATCCTCTTATGCAGCCCTGCTGGGTAAAGCAAGCTCAGATTTCACTAGGAAACCTCAGTGGGCTCCCACACAGAACTACTTTATGACCTATCCCATTTCTAAGTACAACCAAAGACAAGGGAATCGTATGCTGGTATGCATATTTCCATGTTCAGGGCAGCATTATGTACAATGGACAAGACACTGAATCATGTTAAGTGAATCATGTTAAGTGTCCAACAATCAATCAAAGAATGGATAAAGACAATATGCTTCATGATACACAATAAAATCTTATGTGGCCTCTAAAAAGAAAAGATCTTTGTCACTCACAATGACAGAGGTAAGCCTGCAGTTATGTTGAGTAAAACAAGCTCGGCAGAGAGACAAATACAGACCTTCTCCCCTATCCTGGGAGAGGGGTACCACATCAAGGGCTAGAATATCAAGACAGTTTGACTAGTGATGAATATACAGGATAAAGAGATAACTCATGTCCTTGGTGTGGAACCTCATTACATTATACATAACAGCATTCAATCTAAAACTTAGGAATTATTTACTTGTGGAATTTTCCTTTTAATATTTTGGACTTTGAGCTAGGAAGTGGTAGCGCATGCCTTTAATTCCAGCACTTGGGAGGCAGAGGCAGGCAGATCTCTATGAGTTTGAGGCCACCCAGGTCTACAGAGTGAGTTCCAGGACAGGCAGAGCTACATAATGAGACCCTGTCTCCAAAAACCAAAAAAATAAGGACTTTGGCTGGCCACAGGCAAATGAAACCATAGAAGGTAGAACTCAGCTGTGTGGTGACCACTCTGCGGAACCTCACTTATACATGAGATCTAAAATAGCACGGTTGTCCACACCAACTTACAATCTGCTAACAATCCCAAATATGATGGCTGGGTTGTTTGTTCGACTACATCTTGAAATAACTAAAAATTCAAGCCACTGGGTTACCTGAAGGGATTTTTTTTTCTGTTAATTTGTTCATCTGATGTAGGAAAACCCACCTTAAATCCAGATCACTTGAGGTGAAAAGATCCATCCTCAATCTGGGCCACACCTTCTGGTAGAAGCCTATAAAAAGGAGATAAAAGAAGGAGGTACTAGTTCTTTCCTGATGGCCCTCACTCTCACTGGTAAGTTCATTCCTGGTATTGGAGTCTACGTCCTCAGGATTCTGACATAAACTGAAGACCAGCTGAGACATACAGCCTCATGGACTGAATTCCTGGATTCTTGGACTTTCCATTGGTAGACAGTCATTGTTGGAGCAGCTGGACCACAGCCTGAGAGCTACTCTAATAAATCCCCTGGACAGACGAGGATGATGATGATGGATGGATGGATGCATAGATAGATAGATAGATAGATAGATAGATAGATAGATAGATAGATATCAGTTCTGTTCCTCTAGAAAACACTGACTAATATACCAGGAATAACCAAACAGGCAAACTAAGCAGAAAAATATACATTCTTCAAGGTGATCTTTTAAAGTTAAAATTAGTGCAAAGTAAAGAATCCTTTTTTTTTTTTGGTTTCTCGAGACAGGGTTTCTCTGTGTAGCTTTTGGAGTCTGTCCTGGAACTCACTCTGTAGACCAGGCTGGCCTTGAACTCACAGAGATCCGTCTGCCTCTGCCTCCCGAGTGTTGGGATTAAAGGCGTGCACCACCACCGCCCGGTCAAAACATAATTTTTTTTTAAAAAGTATTCTTGCTGGGCGGTAGTGGCACCAGCTTTTCATCTTAGCACTTGGGAGGCAGAGCCAGGCAGATCTCTGTGAGTTCAAGGCCAGCCTGGGCTACAGAGTGAGTTCCAGGAAAGGTGCAAAGTTACACAGAGAAACCCTGTCTTGAAAAAACAACAACAAAAAAAATTATGTTTTGTGTCAGTGTGCATATTCACAAGTACCACTGTGTGTGTGTGTGTGTGTGTGTGTGTGTGTGTGTAGGTCAGAGGACAACTTTTGCAGTCAGTTCAACATGTGGTTCTTGGGGCTCAAACTCAGGCAGACAGATTTGGTGGCAAGCACCGTTACCCACTGAGCCATCTCATCCACCCCAATAATGTTTATCAGCAGCTGGAGAGAGAACTCCAAGTGAGCAGCCAGATACTGGCACTTTCGTGCATGCATGTGTGGGTGCCCATCAAATGGAGGACAGAACATAGTCACAGGTGTTGCACCTCTGGAACTATCCACCTTGGTTTTTGTGAGTCGGGGTCTGGCTGGCCTCCAACTCAGGGAGATCTACCTTTTGCCTCCTCAACTCTGGGATTAACTGTGTGCCTCCATATCCAGCCTACCTTGTTTTTATAGCCAGGGTCTATCATTAGTCTGGGGTTCATTTACTCAGCTAGGCTGGGTAGCCACTGAGCCCCAGGGATCCTCCGGTTGCTGCTCCTCAACACTGGGATTACAGCTCACACCACCACACTGGATTTTTATACAGTATTGGGGATTGAGTTTGGGCCCATATGCTTGTACAGCAAACACTTTACAAACTGAGACATCTCCCTGGCCCAGAAATCCTTTTGTTTTTAAATTTCATTTATTTACTTGTGTGTGGATGTACATGTAAGTGTGAATGCACATGCCACTGCATGTGTGTGGAAATCAGAGGACAATCTGTGGATTGCCACCCTCTCCACCATGTGAGATCCAGGGATTGGTGGTCAGGCATTGTGGCGAGTGCCTTTACCCAATGAACCATCTTACTGGCTCCTGTCATTTTTTAAAATTATGACGTAGATGTGACTGAGTTAAGATGGGTCTTCAGGTAGACAGATACATGATGTTTAAAGGTTGTGACAATGTTTAGTCTAAAACAACCCACTGCTTTAATCATCACAGAGAGTCACAGAAGCAAGCACTTCACATTTGAAAGGGAAAATTCATGACCAAGACAGTTCATAAGTTTGCGATTCACACCTACAACAACACTTGATTATGCCAGATTTTATAAAGCAGAGCATGTTTCCATTGGCCACGATTATACATCACCAAAAATAAATGACAGGATAGCTCTCCTGTGTCTCCCTCCCCTCCCCACCTGCTCCCGGATTTCCTGCCTTCACAGATTTCCTGAGGGCAATCTGGTGCCCAGTGGAGCTGCAGCTGATTTACCCATCTTCCCAGCAACTTTGGATAACTTTCACATGCTGACACTGAATACCATTCACTCTGAAACCTCTCTTCTGTCACTCTTTATAAGTAAACTATTTTTTTAAATCTAGCAGAGAAACCAGAAAACTTTTAAATTATGAATGGTAAGGAAGGGGGGATTCAAGTCTCTCTGCTACTCCAGTCTGACAGACCCTCCCTCCAGCACACAGACTGGGGAGTGTGCAAGAAGAGTCTATGCAAGTCAACACAGAAAATGCAATTACATTTTATTGCAAGAAATTTGGAAAACATATTTTTAACAAAGTTAGCTATTCAAAAGTGTTGCCTTAGGCTGCCTTTAATAGCTCCTTTTCACAAGTGTGAAGTTTAATGGAGGCGGCAGCATTTACAAGCAACACCAAAATGGTGTCTTAATTACTAGCCGCATTTTCTGAGGCAACAAGAGATTAAATGGAAAGAGAAATTAGTTTTACAAATGGCTTCATATATCTTTATGTTATACCCTCTCCATCAAGCCACAGATGGTTATCTTGAACTTCCTAATATTATAGGCAATTTTCTTTTCCTTGGGCACACCCAAATCCATCACCATTCTCAATTATATCTTCTTTTGGAATCATTGACAATAGCTAAAGCTGTTTTTCATAAAGATTTAAAACTTACTGACCACATGACGTGGCCTTTTCCTTGTTAGGTTCTCTACGGAAACTTAAAGATTTGCTGAAACTCCTGGCTCTGTAAGAATGCAATGTACTTGTTGCAAGGCTCTGTGCAGGGGTAAGAAGTTTCAGCTCTGCCAACTTCACTATTAAAACATATGTATTCTTTATCAGTCCTTTGAGAATTCAGTACCTGCTTTGAACATTGTAACCCTGTGCCCCCAACTCTTCCCACATTCACCCAACTTTGTGTCAGAAAACAACAACAAAAAAGCCTTCACTGGGCGGTGGTGGCGCATGCCTTTAATCCCAGCACTTGGGAGGCAGAGCCAGGCGGATCTCTGTGAGTTCAAGGCCAGCCTGGGCTACAGAGTGAGTTCCAGGAAAGGTGCCAAAGCTACACAGAGAAACCCTGTCTCAAAAAACAAACAACAACAACAAAACTTCAAGATCAATTTTTGCTGCCCAAATAGTCTTGGATATATGGCCTTCCTCTAGAGTATGGTCGACTTCCACAGGCTATCAACTGGCAATAGTTTATTGGCTAAGGGTGGGACTGTGTGCCCAACTCCCTTCTCTGTGCTAGAATATGGTCAGGCTTGGCTTATACATGCCTTGCACATGCTGCCACAGCTGCTTTGGGTTCATATGTGCAACTGCCTTGTGTTCAGAAAACAGTTTCTTCTGGTCATACACCTTGTGGTGGTTTGAAAAACAATGGCCCCAACAAGTTCACATACTTGAATACTTAGTCAACAGGGAGTGGCACTATTTGAATGGATCAGAAAGACGAAGAGGTGTGTATAGCAGGAAGTATGTCACTGGGGGTGGCTTTGAGGATTCAAAAGCCCATGCCAAACCCAGTTTTTTTCTTTGCCTTCACATCAGAATGTAGCTCTCAGCTACTGCTCCAGCATCTGCCTGCATGCTGCCATGCTTCCTGTATGATGACAATGGACTAAACTTCTGAAACTGTAAGCAAGCCCCCAATTAAATGATTTCTTTTATAATGGTTGTGGCCTGCAGCAATGTCTATGGAACATTTTCTCAATTAATGTCTGATGTGGGAGGGCCCAGCCCACTGTGGGCAGTGTGACCCCTGGGCAGGGGATCCTGGGAAGAACAAGAAAGGTAGATGGATGTGAGCCTGAGAGCAAGCCAATAAGCATCCTTCCCATGGTCCTTGCTACAATTCCTACCCTGACTTCCCTCAATGATGGACTATGACCTGGAAGTGTAAGATAAAATAAGCCCTTTATCCCAATGCTTTCAGTTATGGTGTCTATTGCAGCAAGAGAAAGCAAACAAGAGATAACGGAAGCCTCTATGAATGACCCTAACCCTTTAGGCTTACACCCCCAAGCCCCAGGAGAATGAGGAACTAAAAAACTAGTTCCAAGGGCAACCTGACTCAGCCATTATTCAACCACCCCTGCAACAATGTAACAATGTAAAGAGATCTCTGTTGAGAGATACGCTCAACTGTGACTGGGATAATTGCAAGTGTTCCATGAAGGACCACTGTGACCTTTGTGTAAACTTCACTCCCGCCCTGATACCCCCCCCTTGAGGTTTCGGGGGAAAAATGTGCATGGGGATGTGACTGTACCCACCCTGTGATCAGGCCATGATCTTATGAAATTAGCCTCTAGACATAAATCAATTGAAATGAAATTGTATGGGAATTGTAATCTTATGGCTTTTGTGGGTTTTTCCTTTAAAAGTACCCATGTGATTGCAATAGGCGCGACTCTTGCTCTTTGGAGCTGAGTTAGCCCGACTGTGTAGCCGTAACAATAAACCTCTTGCTGTTGCATCAACTGGACCGGAGTCTGGGTTCTTGGGGCGCCCATCCGAGAAGGTAGTACCCTGGGTCTGGGGTCTATCATCTATAGTAGGTTTCCATGACTTTTTCCAAGGTCTTTAGTGTCACTGTCCCTCTCCATAGTCCCTTCTCCATCCTGTCCTCCCATTCCTCACTCCAATTTAACCCCTTAGGACTCTACATCCTACTATAGAGACACCTGCTCATCCATGCTCACTGCTGTCCCAGTCACAACAGTCAGGAAATGGAAACAGCCTAGATGTCCATCAACTGGTGAATTCCAAACACACAGGCAACACTCCCACTAACATGGAGGCAGCCTGTGAGAACACAAGCAGGAAGGGGTGAGGTATTTCTGCAGCTGTGACAAATACCCGGTAGCACAATTTAAAAGGAAGAGAGGTTTGCTTTGGTCCATGCGTCCAGATGTGCCATGGGCACAAGCAAGGAAGATGTGTCAGAGCAGAGCAGGTCACATCCTGGTGACCACGAAGCAAAGGAAGACACAGGCTCCAAGCACACATCCTGCAGCCAGGCCCCACCTCCTTTTACCACCTCCTAGTAACACCATCATGGTATCAATCCATCCTTCAAGTCAGAGCTTTCAGACTCAATCATCCAGAAAACCCATCATCGACACGCCCACAGAAGAGCTCCACCTGCCCATGATTCTCAGTCCTGGGGGAGAGGGAAGGAGGGAGTAGGAAGACTGGAGCTTCAGCAGTGAGCTCACCACTGAATGACAAAGACGCTGCTCGGAATATAATCTCATTGAGTATGAAGATGTGAGACGGCCAGTGCGGAACATAGACAGACCACCCAGGTACGGTCTCCTAAGGAGAGGCAGACTGAGACGAGGCGGACTTTTCAGAGTCTGAGAAGGGAAACAGCACTTGGGGTGGGGCTGTGATGTGATTTCATTTGCTTTAAAAGATCTCCCCAAGAGTCAAATTGGAGGAAGAGAATAAACGAGAATGTTAAGTGACTAATCAATAGACAATCATGATGACACATGGGGGGTGCTGCTCGCCCAGCACCAAATATGACACTGTCAATTCTCCCTCTCTCTCTCTCCCTCCCTCTCCCTCCCCTCCCCTCCCCTCCCCCCCTCTCTCTCTCTCTCTCTCTCTCTCTCTCTCTCTCTCTCTCTCTCTCTAGCCCATTCCAGCCTAGAATTTTTGGCACTATTCCTGCCAGATTACACATATGAACCAAATATCTGGATGATACTGTCTTTTAAAAGAAAAAATATTTCAGGAGATTTCTAACTCGAAGTAACTTGGTACAGCTATCTGCACATGAGGTAAGGTAAGACTACAGGGAAAAACATCATACATGACAAGGGAGCCAACGGGCCTGAAATATTAAAACATCTTTGTGGTGATTTTGTTTGTGCTTTAACAAATAAATCTTGCCTGGAGATCAGATTGCAGAGCCAGCCACTAAAGGCCAGGCAGTGGTGCCACATACCTTTAATCCCAACACTTGGGAGGAGGAAACAGGAAGTGATAAGGCCGGGTGGAGACAGGAGCTCAGCCCCTTTTGGTCTGAGGATTCTGTACAGATAAGAAGTCTCTCTAGTGGCTGGCTCCTTTGTCTCTCTGATTCTTCAGCATTTACCCCTATATCTGACTCCAGGGTTTTATTAAGACCAATTACGATTTGTGCTACCTCTGGCATCCAACTTTGGGGGCACGAATTCATGAAAAAGCTGCTTGCCTGTTGGCTTTGCAGCCACTAGCAAGGGCTGGAGCTGCACACAGCAGGAGTCACTACCCTGCTGGCTTAAATTTCTGCTGCAGTCTATCTTCAGCAAACTCCATAGGCTTTTGGGCTCCAAAAACAGTTGGAGTTAGCTGCTTTCACATGTTCCCCCATGCAGACGACTGGCTCTTTGGCTTCTTTTCTCCTGGTGGGTTGTGGGCTCTCCCCAGATCCCCTCCTTGGGCTGCTACCACACTAGATAGCTGCCTTGAAACCTGTTTGGGCTTCTACTATTCTATGCAGAAGCAGTTAGCCTCACATCTGAATCATCATTGTCAGCAGATTTGGTGAGACAATTGGGAATTCTTAAGAGGAAGAATTAGTTAAAAGAGAGTTCCCCCCCACACATGAAAAAATGGGAAACACCATTACAACGGAGAGAGTTAGGTCTCTGTATGATATTACAAGGGACAGTTTGAAATGGAGCAATTAAATGTGAGGATAATTAATTTAGATGGGATTTATGTAATGTCAATTATAAATATTACGTTTGATCATTTTCATTTTATCATTAAAAAGTTGGTTAATATGAGTGCCAAGATAAGAGTTTTAGAAAAACTTATTAAAACAGATCATAAAGATATTCAGAACCAGACAGAGGAATTTAAAGGAGAACCAATCTCAGCATTGCATTATAAGGTTACAGAGAAACAGCCTAAGGTTTCTAACCTTACAGGAACTGCCAAATGATACATATCCCCCAGACTTTGTAAAATTGAATGGACTCCTGTGCAAACGTCAGATTTAAGGAGATTCAAGGAATTGATAGTCTCATATGGCATGCATTTACCTTTTGTGAAGCAGATGTTAAACTCGTGGTCAACTTGTAATAGAATTCTCTCTCAAGACTGGAGAGACTTGGTTACAGCAGTCTTGGAGCCTGGTCCTCAATTACAATGATGGACCTGGTGGAAAGATGAGGCTATGACCAATGAACAACAAAGTAGGGCTAGAGGTATAGAAATCTCCCAAAACTAACTTCTTGGAGAGGGAGATTATGCTAATGTAGAAAGGCAGTCTCTATATGATGACCACACTCTGGCCTTATGTTGTGCAGCAGCCTCGAATGCTTGGGACAGAATTGAAGAAGTATGAAAGAAAATTGAGTCATTTACTAGTTATACAAGGCTCAAAAGAACCTTCACTGATGTCTTACAAAGACTGATGTCAGCAGTAAATAGAAGGAAACCAAATTCAGAAGCTAGACAAATAATAATTGAATCTCTGGCTTTTGAAAATGCTAATGCACAATGCAAAAGGGTAATTAGACTGTTAAACGCAAGATCAGCACCCTTGGAGGAATGGATCTAAGATATAATCAATATTGAATCTGATAACCATCATGATGCTTGGATAAGAGAGGTGATTTCCAGAGGTTTGAAGAAAAATCAAAATGTCAAGTGTTTCAATTGCATTAAACAAGGTCACCTATGGTGATATTGTGTTCCCCAAAATATTGTGCACCCTAATAAACTTATCTGGGGTCAGAGACAGAACAGCCACTAGATACAAAGGCTAGAAAATGGTGGCACTCACACCTTTAATCCTAGCACTCCAGAGGTTGAAATCCCTCTAGATCTCTGTGAGTTCAAGGCCACATTGGAAACGGCCAGGCAAGGTGACACACGCCTTTAATCCCAGAAAGCGAGCCTTTAATCCCAGGGAGTGGTGGTAGAAAGCAGAAAGGTATATAAGGCGTGAGGACCAGAAACTAGAAGCATTTGGCTAGTTAAGCTTTCAGGCTTCTAGCAGCACAGTTCAGCTGAGAGCCATTCGGATATGAGGACACAGAGGCTTCCAGTCTGAGGAAACAAGACCAGCTGAGAAGTTGGCCAGGTGAGGTTGGCTGTGGCTTGTTCTGTCTCTCTGACCTTCCAGTGTTCACCCCAATACCTGGCTCAGGTTTGATTTTATTAATAAGACTCTCTAAGATTCATGCTACAGTCACCTAAAAAGGGACTGTAAACAGGGCATTCCTGGAAACAATGTATTTTCTAAGAATAATCCCAACAGAACGCCCCTCCCTTCTGGAGTATGCAGAAGGTGTGGCAAAGGCAGACATTGGACTAATGAATGTAGATCAAGAAGGGACAGTCAAGGTGATCCTTTGCCATCAGGAAACATCTTGGGGGGCCTCTTGCAGGCCCCCATGTCAAATTCAGTTCAGTTGTTTACTGTCACTGTGGGCGAAACACCTTCCCAGAGCAATTAAAGAACCTAATGCCTATTGTAAGAAACCATACTGCTCTGGATGATAGAAGAGGTGTAGAAGAGAGAACAAAAAAATTCAGGAGAAACCATAAAGTGAATATTTTGGCAAACTTCTATAAATGAACAAAGACCAAAATTAAAAATACAAATAAATGATGTCATCATTAAAGGTCTTGTAGACATGGGTGAGGATGTAACAATAATTGCACCAAAATCTTGGCATCCAAATTGGCCTCTTCAGGAGATAAATGTTCAGCTTTTAGGGACTGGAACATTATCTCAGGTAAAACAGTGCACAAGATGTGTCAAACGTATAGGGGCAGAAGGACAGAGAGGAAAATTGAAGCCATACATGGCTAATATAGCAATGAACTTATGGGGACATGATTTGTTACAGCAAGGGAATACTCAGATAAACATTCCTCCAATCTTAGAAACAAAGCATAAGTTAATGTATGTTTCTAGGAAAAATATTAGAAGGTAATATAAAAAAGTCATTCAGGTTGTACAAGAACAGGGCAGAACAGCTGCTGATCTTTCAAAGGCACCAACACCCCTACCTTTAAAACAGTTGATGGACAAACCTGTATAGGTTGAGCAATGGCCTTTAACCTCAGAGAAACTGCAGGTCTTAAAACAGCTGGTTCAAGAGCAGTTAAATGCACAGCATATTGAAGAATCAACCAGAACTTGGAATTCTCCTGTATTTGTTATTGAAAAGAAATCTGGAAAATGGAGAATGGTAACAGATCTAATAGCTGTTAAAAAGGTGTTTCGGCCAATGGGCTCTCTACAGTCTGGAATTCCTTTGCCTTCTCTATTACCTAAAGAATGGCCTCTTACAGTTATTGATTTAAAAGATTGTTTCTTCACTATACCTTTACAAGAAAAAGAAAAATTTGCCTTCATGGTGCCTACCCATAATAATTCTCAGCCTGTTAAGAGATATCAATGGAAGATTCTCCCACAAGGAATGTTAAATAGTCCTACCCTGTGCCAATTTTTTGTAAGTCAGCCACTGGAAATGATACATAAGCAATTTCCTCAATCTATAATTTACCACTACATGGATGCCATCTTACTAGTGGATTCAAATGTAGATACTTTAGAGAAAATATTTGAAGAAGTAAAGAAAATTTTGCTTTGTTGGGGATTACAAATTTCTCCTGAAAAAATACAAAGAGGAGATTCTATTAATTACTTAGGATATAAAATAGGTCTACAAAAAAATCAGACCCCAAAAGGTGCAAATTAGGAGAGATCGATTGCAGACTCTTAATGACTTTCAAAGATTGCTAGGAGACATTTTGCATCTATGGCCCACTATTGGGATAGAAAATCAAGAACTGATTACCTTGATCAAAACCTAAAATGGTGACAATTAAATAGTCCAAGAGAATTATCAGCTAAAGCTGAGAGAGAATTGGCCTTCGTGGAAAAGAAATTACAGGATGCACATATGGATCATGCAGAGCTTGATTGCATTCTGGTTATTTTTACCCTCTATACATTCTCCTACAGAAATATTAATGCAGAGGGAAGATTTTATCTTACAATGGATCTTTTGTCCACATAAAGAGTAAAAAAATAAAAAACTTATGTGGAAAAGATCTCTGAGTTAATTCTAAAAGGAAAATTGAGACTTCATCAATTAGCAGGAATAGACCCAGCAGAAATTGTAGTACCTTTTACTAATGATGAAATTAACAAATTATGAACAGAAAGTGAACCTTGGCAAAGAGATTGCAGTAATTTTTTGGGAGAGGGTAACAACAAATATCCCAAAAGCAAAAGACTTCTGTCTACAAAGAGAACTAACTGGGTCCTCCTCACATTGTATGGGGAACACCAATATTTGGAGCCCCTACATTCTATACCAATGCAAACAGATCAGGAAAGGCAGGTTATAAATCAGAAAATATGAAAATATAAGTAAAGTGTCTCAAAGCCCTTATAAATCTATCTAAAAGTGAGAATTATATGCTATTCTTATAGTATTAATGGATTTTACAGAACCTCTTAACATAGTTACTGACTCTCAGTATGCAGAAATAGTTGTTTTACACATGTTAAACTGCTGAATATTTTCCTGATGAGTCAAAATTAATTTCATTATTTATCCAGTTACAAGAAATAATCAGGAATAGGAATAATCCCTTATATATAACATACATCTGATCCCATACGGGTCTACAGGGCCCTCTAGCACAAGGTGATGATGAAATTGATCAACTATTGATAGGAAATGTGCTGGAGGCCTCAAAGTTTCATAAAAAACACCATGTCAAAAGTAAGGGTTTAAAAAAGGATTTTTTTCCATCACTTGGCAACAAACCAAGGAAATAATAAGAAAATGTCCTACTTGTTCTTTTTTTAAATTTATTTATTTATTTTTTAAATTACACTCATGATATTCATTAATTATACTCATGATATTAATCACATTTGTGGTATTCATAGATTACATTCACAGTATTCATTCAATTATATATATATATATATAATTGAATGAATACT